>CM051260.1:65318833-65472833 GCA_027921565.1 Artemia sinica | reverse complement strand
GCGGTAGCTAGCAACATAGTAAGACACGATCACGTCCAATTTTTAAGAAATATAAAAACCCATAGTTTTCCTAAAAAAAAGAGTCAGATCAAAGAAAAAAAAAACAAAAAGTACACACCATAAGAACCGCCTTGTCCGAAACCCTGTATAGGAAACTTTCTGTCCCTTGGCTTGAACAGCGCAAGTGAAATATATTGGCTTGAAAATCAAGAAAAGTGGCAGCCACTACAACATTCTGCCTAAACGGGATATTTTTTTTTTCTTTCTTGTTATCCAGAGATAGCTTTGCACTGGAACATCGTAGAAAGTTGTTCAATGGCTCATTTTAAAGGAAATTAATTGGGTTAATTACATTAAGGGACGATCATTGCAATAACAAACCATTGCAGACTTTGGACTTAGTTAGCTACTTGATTGTTTGAGGTTCGTCTCTTACTATTTCAAAGAAGAAAAAGCCGTAGGCTTTTTCTTGTTTGTAATCATATAGCATATAATCTGGGTTGCAGCGGTAGCTAGCAAGAGACGTCCAGTCCAATGTTAAGGAATCCGGGTTGCAGCGGTAGCTAACATCCGGGTTGCAGCGGTAGCTAGCAACCTAGTAAGAGACAATCACGTCCAATGTTAAGAAATATAAAAAAACCCATAGCTCCTAAAAAAAAAAAAAAAAAGGAATCAGATCAAAACAAAAAGTACACCATTAGAACCGCCTTATCCGAAACCCCTGTTTAGTAAACTTTCTGTCCCTTGGCTTGAACAGCAAGGGAAATATATTGGCTTGAAAATCAAGAGAACGTGGCAGCTACTACAACATTCTGCCTAAACGGGATATTTTTTTTTATTTTCTTTTGTTTCCAGAAATAGCTTGGCACTGTTATTATAATAAAGAACGACATCTTACCTAATGGGGTTAAAACTTCTTGTAATTAAAATAAATTATTTTTATTAAATCCGGGTTTGCAGCGGTAGCTAGCAACCTAGTAAGAGACGATCACGTCCAATATTAAGAAATATAAAAACCCATAGCTCCTAAAAAAGGAGTCAGATCAAAACAAAAAGTACACCATTAGAACCGCATTATCCGAAACCCCTGTATAGTAAACTTTCTGTCCCCTTGGCTTGAACAGTAAGGGAAATCTATATTGGCTTGAAAATCAAGAGAAAAGTTTACAATAGGGACGATCATTGCAATAACAAACCATTGCAGACTTTGGACTTAGTTAGCTACTTGATTGTTTGAGGTTCGTCTCTTACTATTTTCAAAGAAGAAAATGCCGTAGGCTTTTTTCCTGTTTTTATAGTAAAGAACGAACTAATACACAATGATATAGAATACATAAACATATTCTATACGATCAAACAGTTCGTGGTAACGAACTGTAAGTAAGGAGCGACCCGGCTCAATGGTAACCGAAACTCTAAAAAACGGAATTTTAAGAAACCAACTAGATGCATCAAAAGAATCAGATTTTTAATGCTGATTTCAAATATATAAGTTTCATCAAGTTTAGTCTTACCCATCCAAAGTTACGCGCCTGAGAAAATTTGGCTGATTTTAGAAAAAAGGGGGGAAGACACCCTAAAAATTATAGAGCCTTAATGAAAATAACACCATCATATTCAGCGTATCAGAGAACCCTACTGTAGAGGTTTCAAGAACCTATCTACAAAAATGTGGGATTTTGCATTTTTTGCCAGAAGAAAGATCACGGATGCGTGTTTGTTTTTTTATTTTTTTTTTTTATTTTTTTTTCTTCCAGGGGTTATCGTATCGACCCAGTGGTCCTAAAGTATCGTGGAAGGGATCATTGGAACGGAAATTAAAAGTTCTAGTGCCCTTTTTAAGTGACCAAAAAATGTAGGGCAACTAGGCCCCCTCCCACGCACATTTTTTCTCAAAGTCACCCGATCAAAATTTTGAGATAGCCATTTTGTTCAGCATGGTCGAAAATATGAGAAACTATGTCTTTTAGGATAACTTAATCCCCCGAAGTCCCCGGGGGAAGGGCTGAAAGTTATTTACTTTACCCAATGTTAACATATAGTATTGGTTATTGGGAAGTATACAGACGTTTTCAGGGGGGATTTTTTTCTGGTAGTGAGGGGAGGCGGTTGGGTGTGTTATTATGTGGGAGGATATTTCCATGAAGAATGTTTTCATGGAGGAAGTGACATTGCTATAAAGGGGCGCCGGATTTCCCAGCATTATTTAAAAAAAGATCAGAAATTACATAAAAAAAAACAAGTTTTTTTCAACTGAAAGTAAGGAGCAACATCAAAACTTAAAAAAACAGGAAATATTACGTATATGGTTGGGTTCACCCGCTAGTCAATACCTCGCTCTTTAAGCCCAAAAATTTTCTAGTACTTTCATAAGAGCTATTTATTCAAATTAACGGCCTTTGTGATTAAGGGGTCATTTTTAAAGAATTGGAAAAAAATTCGAACTTTAGCTTAAAGAGCAAGGTATTGACTAGGGGAGGAACCCCCTAATATACGTATAAAAATATATGAATATAGAAGTTCGTTACGTAAGTTAATTCGTAATTACGTATATTTATTTCTAATAAAAACGTTCGTAAACAAAATTAAACAACTTTCTCGCTCTTTACGCTAAAATTTGACTTTCTCACAACTCTATTTTTTTTAAACAATAAAAAAATTTAGCGTAAAGAGCGAAGCGTTGAGGAGGGGACAGCCCCTTTCATATAGCCTACGGAATAAGTAAAAAAAAAGTTTTACTTAAGTTTGACGCTGTCTCACAACTTTATTTTTTAAAACAATAAAAAACTTTAGTGTAAAGAGCGAGGCGCTGAGGAGGGGACAGCCCCTTTCATATACGGAATAATTTCTGTTCGTTTTAAGTTTTAATGTCGCTCCTTACTTTCAGTTTAAAAAACATGTTTTTTTATTCCGTATATGAAAGGGGCTGTCCCCTCCTCAACGCCTCGCTCTTTACGCTAAAGTTTTTTATTGTTTTAAAAAACAAAGTTGTGAGACAGAGTCAAACTTAAGCGTAAAGAGCAAGGCGTTGAGGAGGGGACAGCCCCTTTCATATACGGAATAATTTCTGTTCGCTTAAGTTTTAATGTCGCTCCTTACTTTCAGTTTAAAAAAACTTGTTTTTTTTTATTTAATTATGTGAAGAGCCTGTCTTTGTTAAGGCTAATTATGGTATGGTAATTCTTAATCAATGCTGTTTTCCTACTATGCCAGGAAATCATGATGAAACGCCAAATTTGTTTGTGATTTTGAGGTTGATTTTTTTTATGGGTTTTTAGGGTTTGATTTTGCAGGGGAGGGGATTTTATACGAGAAGAGCTTTCCATGGGAAGGACAGTTTATGGAGGAGCTTTCCATGACAGTTTTTTACACTAGAGAGGGGGGAGGGATTTCCTAGCATTATTTGAAAACCCATCACAAACTACATAAATTCAACTGGAAGTAAGGAGCAGCATTAAAACTTAAAACGAATAGAAATTATTCCGCATATGAGGGAGGCTGCCATCCCCTCATAAAAAAGTTGAATAAAATTATACAGTGTTGCTACCATGTGGCGTATCAATGATTTCCCGGCATTATTGAAAAACAATCAGAAATTGAAAAAAAAACATTTTCAACTTAAAGCAAGCAGCAACTTTGAAACTTAAAACGAACACAAATCATTCTGTATATGAAAGGGACTGCCCTCTCCTCAATACCTCACTCTTTGCTCTAAAGTTTTTTATTGCTTTAAGAAGCAGAGTTGTGACAAAGAGTTAAACATAAGCGCAAAGAGCGAGGTTTTAAGTTCCAATGTTACTCATTACTTTCAGTTCAAATCCTTGTTTTTTTTTATTATCTAATTCAAACTTAAAACGACCAGAAATTACTCTCGAAGAATAAATAAAACCCAAAATGAATAGAAAGTAAGATAAATAATCACATCAAATATAAAAATAACATATAGTGATTTAGATGAATAAATAAGTCATGAAAGGCGTAGAAATGAAAATGATTACTCAAGTTAAACTTAAAAAAAAAAAACGAAAATCATTCAAACAAGAGCTTGGTTATTGCCCTACCCCCTCTTTACCGTGAACCTTCTAAAGGCTCTTGAATCATTTGCACTATAATAATAACTAAACACATTTAAAAAATTTTCTCTCTACTTCTAATATTGAGAAATTAAACATTTCTGTTAAATAAAACCCTTAATCTTGAATTGCAGAAATTTCCAAAAACCAACAGTAGTGTAAATAAAGTCGAGTCTTCGGTGCCCGGGTTGGTTTTCTGGGTTGGTTCTGTTTTTATTTAATATGAGGGCAGTACACTTAGTTAATTTCGGTACCTAACACATTTCCAAGTTTCTAAAATTGGGGATGCGGATCGCTAATTTTGGCGCTTAGGAAATACAATGAGGTAATGTAAGGGGAATGATATTGTATTAGTATCCAGGGGATGGGGGTTCCCTATTTCAACACTCCTCCCTCTCCCCAAAATCTATGTCTGACTCGTAAACACGTAACAGCACTGTAAAGCATAATTATGAAAATAATAATTAGAAAATAACTATTTGGACTTCAAACGCCTTTAGCTTATAAATTTAGTAATATCAAACTGCTACATTGCACAACGAGAGATGTACTTCTTTTAGAGTACTTGAAGTAGCAAGCTACCACCCCAACTTTTGACTCTCTTGAGGTCCCGGAACTTACAACGGTTCAACTTCTGACATGCGTAAAGGGAAGACGCCATCTATTATATTTTTTTTTTATTTCCTAGAAAACCAGGACTAACAAGCTCGACTTTAGACTTATTTAAGTTCCAAAATTAGCAAAATATGATCTTATGGTTGAGGTAAGAGTTTATTAGTTTTGGTATCTAAGAAATTTGACGCTATCTTAAATTGAGTATGCTGATTGCTAATTTTGGTGCTGAGGAAAATCAAAAGAGTAATGTAGATCACATTATAGTTTACAGGGGCGGATCTAGAACGAAATCTTGGGAGGCTCAATGTGACAAGGACGCCAATAAGCAAAATCTTGGGGGGTCGAATTTGACATGGGTGCCAATAATTGACCAAATTGACTAATTTGCTTTAAAAAAAGAGGGGAAACAGAACAAAACAAAGAATGACGGCACCAAAAAAATCTTTGGGGGCCCAGGCCCCACCAGCCCCCCTGGATCTGTAAGTGATAGTGAATATGATTGGTACCGACGGGATCCTCATTTTCCAAAACCGTTTTTCTGCGAAAACACAGTCAATATGGTGGATCGAAGAAAATAGGAAACAAATATTCGTTGATTTAAAGCCTCTACAACCTACCCCTAGGATCTAAATCAAGTCAATAATGAAATATTTATTCTGCTAGAAAGTATCAGTAATGAGATATTCATATCTGCTAGAAAGTATCTGAGGTTGTTCTAACCAATAACATTGCAAGCTAAATTTCCCCTAGGCCTCAGCCCTCAGATCAGCCATGTCAATTGGGACGAAGAGAGTTGACTTGCAATTTCTCCTCCCTCACAGATTTTTTTCTTTTTTTCGAAAAAATCTCAAATGTCCCAATCCTAGATTTCGAGAAAATACCTGTTTTTGTATCTTCATTAAAAAAAAAGTCTCCCTCCTTGATATGAGTAGGCTACACTACTTAAAATGAATAGTAAACAGATTCAGAGAAAGAAGTTTCATTTTTGAGATTTACTAGGGTACTAGAGCTAGCAAGCTGATCTACCTACTTTGGATGCATTCGGGTCCCAAAATTAACAAATATTGCTCAAACTTTAAAATCACAAAGGGCACTAACCCGGATACTGAAGACCTGATTTTAGTGAGAACCGCTTCAAGGAACTTGAAACGGGACATGTATGGTTTAAGCTAGTCATGTTACGTTGCGTGCTTATAAGCTCACCTGGTTGTTGTTAGGTCCAGGATATGTCGAATGACGACATTGCCATATCTTGGCCTTGTGTTTCATAACGCATACCCAGCAAAATCATGTGTTAAACATTAAGATCACCTTTGTATAAACATGCAGTACGGGGTTAACGAAAAATGAAAGAATGATTAAAAAGGGAACGGTGTTCCTCTTCGTATAAACGTCTGAAGATTGCACAAAGGCGGGGGGGGGGTGTTAATTAATGTTATTGTCCGATAATTCCAATTTTTGGATATAAGGTCTTTATAAAGTCAAGCTAAGCCTCAAGGGACTCTAGGCTGACAAGGGGAAGCACAAATGGCTCTCCTAGCCTTCTCGTCTTGGTTAAGGTTTCCTTTCCTCTTTAAACCCTCATTTATTCAAAGCTTAAATTTCTGGGTAGAAATTTAATTTGGCTTATTCTAACCTTAAAATGCTGTTTTGTCCAAATGGCTCAAGCCTTGTCTAGGTAGAAACACTACTGAAACTATAAGTCCAAAAATCATCAACTTAGATTTCAGCATTAGTTCTTATTAATTTATCTTATATACGTATTAAAATTATTTCCAAGTGACATAAAGCCTTTTAGAGTTTTCTTCTTATTTTAACTTTATCTTCAAACTTTTATCCCCAAACTTTTATCCCCAATGGGAAATTCAGACAGGCAGTGGTAGCTTTATCGTAATTACAAAGTAAAACACTCACTCTTTGTTCGATCCAAAAAGACTACCCTGTTTTCGTTCCTGAATCCCTATTTTAAGTTCTCTCTTATTTTGTTCTTCTTTTCCTGTCATTGGTCAGAGACCAGTTTGATGTCATTCTAATAATAGTTCTTTGTTCAAAAGATTAGTTTCCGCTTTCTCTATAAAATCCTGTTTTGTCATGTGATACAAGAGTCGCGTAATGCTTCTTGTCATTGACCCCTTGAGTTTGAAACGGAGGTCCGGTATTTGCATTTTATGGCCCTTGATGGATCAAAGGTATTCTTATTCAAATGTAATGTTGTTTCCTTACACAAAGAAATTAATACTTCGTTTCCTTTATAATTACTCAAAAGTCATACTTTGCTATTTTTACAATTTAGTCAGGTTATGATAGCTTTCCCACATTCTCACACGAAGAAGGAAGTCAAACATAAAACGAACTGAAATTACCTTTAGAAGAGTAGAGTTACCGCCCTACTATACGTCCTAATGTCCAGAGCCTTATTCCTCTGAACTGAAAATAGAAATATAGTTTAAGCAGTTTTCTTTTTTTTATGGCCACCATTTTGAAAAAATTAATATATTGAAGTTTCAGTGAGTTTCAATATTAAAGAAATCAAAACCATCAACGCTTCCAGGAACGAGTAGGCTATCATTTCACTTTTAAAGATAAATCTAGTTTCAATAATTGTTCCCTTTAATCCTAATTGTTATCGGGATTTCGTTTTTTTGTTGTTGTTGGCGTTTTAATGTACATATACCAAACCGTTCAAAATAGATGCTATTTTCAGTAAATATGCAAAAGATACTCAGACGATTTTGATGGGGAAAGGAGTTGAAGCCCCACTCTATGGTTTTGCTAGATCTTATGTATAAATCTTGATTGCCCTTACGATGTTATTTCTTGTTATTGTTGTGACAAATTGCTTTAAATCAGGCTGGAGCCTTATTTATTGGATGTTTGATAACGTTGAACAAAACCACTATCTCAAAATTTATATCTGATATAAGGAGGGGGGATACAGAGGCAGAAAAAATCAGAAGAGGGTTTGCCCCCCTCCCCCCACCACTTTTAACCCTTGTTGAATAAATTTTAATTGTCAATTTACTGAACCCCTTCCTAAGCTTTTACGACTGTTCACCAGCCTTCCCTAAAAGGTGGCCGAGAAAAGTAGTACATGAGAGGTACAGGACATATTACGTTGACAGCAAGGGACCACTGGCTCTGATTTTCTTGTCAGATCGGTTTTGTTTTGCATTCTCACCTTTTTTCTCCTTTTTTTTTTGAACATTGGGTAGGAGATTCTTTTATGGCATCTTAAAATTTGAGGAAGAGTTGTCAACAAGCTGTTGCATCGGTACCATATTGTGCTTACATTTCTAAAATTAAAACTGCTTTCTATTTTAGGAGTTGTAGCGTCCTTGCCATTTCGCAAATCACGAGTTTTTTTTAAGCACAAACATCTAACATGATTGTAAAGTTAGATAAAAAGGCTCAATATACCAGCATAAACTGAAAAATAGAATTGATTTTAGAAGAAGCTCTAAACATAAAAATGCTGTATATTCTAATAAGAGAGGGTACAACCTCCCAGAAGCTGTAATACAGCAAACATGTAAGAAACAAGTTTTGGGTCATTCAAGTTTGTGTGCAATAAAAGTGTTTGTAAAAAACTACAGTTTGAATAGGCATCATAGAAGAACAGGAGAAAAAAAACCATATGAATGTGCTATAGGTAAGAAACAGTTTTTCTGACGGTTCTAATTTGAGAAAACATGGAAGAGTTCAGATAGAAGAGAAAACATACGGGAGTCTTATATGCAAAAAAACAGTTTTTTCTTTCAGCTCTAGTTTGATGATACCTGAAAGATTTCATTCTGGATAGAAACCACATAAGTTTGGTATATGTAAAAAAAAAAGTGTCTTGTCGGCGGGTATTTGAGGAAACCTAATAAAATGCATATAGCAGATACAAGTAGAAAGGCCTTACTGACTCGTGACGGGCACCCCTGCTGCCACCTACAACTTTTTTACATAATTTTATCGATCCACGAACGGGTCAATGACCTCTTTTTCCAAGGTCGATTGTTTCCACCTTCCGGAAGTTTATTAATATCTTTGGAGTTCGACCAGAATTGTTTCCGGGGCAAAGTTTAGATCACACGTGACAGATGACACGATGTCATGGTTGATTGATTTGACACGAAAGGGGAATTAATTTGTTGTTTCTTAGGGGAATTATTGATTCACGAAAGGGGAATTAATTTGTTGTTTTTAAGGGGAATTATTGATTCAAGAAAGGGGAATTAATTTGTTGTTTCTAAGGGGAAGGTGGGGAAGAGATATATTGATTGCGTAATCGAAGGGAGAGAATTCCCGAGAAATTGATTACATAGTCGGTAGAACCCTATCAGGAGCTCGTGACGGGGGTCAATATATGGACATAGAATGACGTAATCGACTAGGACAAATGGATTTCTGAGAAATTGATTACATAATCAGTAGAACCCTATCAGGAGATCGTGACGGGGGTCCATATATGGACATAGAATGACGTAATCGACTAGGACAAATGGATTTCTGAGAAATTCATTACATAATCAGTAGAACCCTATCAGGAGGTCGTGACGGGGTCCATATATGGTCATAGAATGACGTAATCGACTAGGACAAATGGATTTCTGAGAAACTGATTATATAATCGGTAGAACCCTATCAGAAGGTCATGACTGGGGTCCATATATGGACATAGAATGACGTAATCGACTAGGACAAATGGATTTCTGAGACATTGATTACATAATCAGTAGAACCCTATCAGGAGTCGTGACGGGGGTCATATATGGATATAGAATGACGTAATCGACTAGGACAAATGGATTTCTGAGAAATTGATTACATAATCGGTAGAACCCTATCAGAAGGTCATGACTGGGACTCCAAGCAATACTTTTCAAAAGGCATTTCAGAACAAGTTATTTTCTTAGTGACCGTCCTAAACCCATTTTCCAATTGAAGTACCCATCTTTTTCATCCACAACTATACTTTACAGCTTTTTGGATACCTCAACACCAAGAAATACTTTTCAAAGACCATTTCAGAGCAAGTTACCTTCTTAATGTCCCTCCTAAACCCATTTTTCCAACTTGAAGTACTTATCTTTTTCACCCACAACTATACTTTACAGCTTTTTGGATACCTCAACACCAAGAAATACTTTTCAAAGACCATTTTCAGAGCAAGTTACTTTCTTAATGTCCCTTCTAAACCCATTTTTCAACTTGAAGTACTTATCTTTTACACCCACAACGATACTTTACAGCTTTTGGTTTACCTCAACACCAAGAAATACTTTTCAAAGACCATTTCAGAGCAAGTTACTTTCTTAATGTCCCTCCTAAACCCATTTTCCAACTTGAAGCACTTATCTTTTTCACCCACAACTATACTTTACAGCTTTTTGGATACCTCAACACCAAGAAATACTTTTCAAAGACCATTTCAGAGCAAGTTACTTTCTTAATGTCCCTCCTAAATCCATTTTCCAACTTGAAGTACTTATCTTTTTCACCCACAACTATACTTTACAGCTTTTTGGTTACCTCAACACCAAGAAATACTTTTCAAAGACCATTTCAGAGCAAGTTACTTTCTTAATGTCCCTCCTAAACCCTTTTTTTTCAACTTGAAGTACTTATCTTTTTCACCCACAACTATACTTTACAGCTTTTTGGATACCTCAACACCAAGAAATACTCTTCAAAGACCATTTCAGAGCAAGTTACTTTCTTAATGTCCCTCCTAAACCCATTTTTCCAACTTGAAGTACTTTCTTATTCGCCCACAGTTATACTTTACAGCTTTTTGGATACCTCAACACCAAGAAATACTTTTCAAAGAGACCATTTCAGAGCAAGTTACTTTCTTAATGTCCCTCCTAAACCCACTTTTCCAACTTGAAGTACTTATCTTTTTCATTCACAACTATACTTTACAGCTTTTTGGATACCTCAACACCAAGAAATACTTTTCAAAGACCATTTCAGAGCAAGTTACTTTCTTAATGTCCCTTCTAAACCCATTTTCCAACTTGAAGTACTTATCTTTTTCACCCACAACTATACTTTACAGCTTTTTGGATACCTCAACACCAAGAAATACTTTCCAAAGACCATTTCAGAGCAAGTTACTTTCTTAATGTCCCTCCTAAACCCATTTTCCAACTTGAAGTACATATCTTTTTCACCCACAACTATACTTTACAGCTTTTTTGGATACCTCAACACCAAAAAAACTACTTTTCAAAGACCATTTCAGAGCAAGTTACTTTCTTAATGTCCCTTCTAAACCATTTTTCAACTTGAAGTACTTATCTTTTACACCCACAACTATACTTTACAGCTTTTTGGATACCTCAACACCAAGAAATACTTTTCAAAGACCATTCCAGAGCAAGTTAGTTTCTTAATGTCCCTCCTAAAACCCATTTTCCAACTTGAAGTACTTATCTTTTTCACCCGCAATACTATACTTTACAGCTTTTTGGATACCTCAACACCAAGATATACTTTTCAAAGACCATTTCAGAGCAAGTTACTTTCTTAATGTCCCTCTAAACCCATTTTTCCAACTTGAAGTACTTATCTTTTTCACCCACAACTATACTTTACAGCTTTTTGGTTACCTCAAACACCAAGAAATACTTTTCAAAGACCATTTCAGAGCAAGTTACTTTCTTAAACCCTTTGTTCAACTTGAAGTACTTTCTTTTTCCTAAACTTATACCAGCTTTTTTTTTTTTTCAAGAGAATACTTTTCAAAGACCATTTCCCGCAAGTTACTTTCTTAATGTCCCTCCTAAACCCATTTTCAACTTGAAGTACTTATCTTTTTCACCTACAACTATACTTTACAGCTTTTTGGATACCTCAACACCAAGAAATACTTTTCAGAAAGACCATTTCCAGAGCATTAGTTACTTTCCCTTAACCCTTTTTCCCTTTAAAACCCTTGAAGTACTTATCTTTTTACCCCACAACTATACTTTACAGCTTTTTGGATACCTCAACACCAAGAAATACTTTTCAAAGACCATTTCAGAGCAAGTTACTTTCTTTTCCCTTAAAATACTTGAAGTACTTATCTCCTATACTTTACAGCTTTTTGGATACGCTCAACACCAAGAAATTTTTCAACTTGAAGTTACTTTCTTAATTTTTCTAAACCCACAACTTGAAGTACTATACTTTTTCCCACAACAGCTTTTTGGATACCTCAACACCAAGAAATACTTTTCAAAGACCATTTCAAAGCAAGTTACTTTCTTAATGTCCCTCCTAAACCCATTTTTCAACTTGAAGTACTTATTTTTTTACACCACAACTAATACTTTACAGCTTTTTGGATACCTCAACACCAAGAAATACTTTTCAAAGACCATTCCAGAGCAAGTTACTTTCTTAATGTCCCTCCTAGACCCATTTTCCAACTTGAAGTACTTATCTTTTTCACCCTCAACTATACTTTACAGCTTTTTTGGATACCTCAACACCAAGAAATACTTTTCAAAGACCATTTCAGAGCAAGTGACTTTCTTAATGTCCCTCCTAACCCATTTTCCAACTTGAAGTACTTATCTTTTTCACCCACAACTATACTTTACAGCTTTTTGGATACCTCAACACCAAGAAATACTTTTCAAAGACCATTTCAGAGCAAGTTACTTTCTTAATGTCCCTTCTAAACCCATTTTTCAACTTGAAGTACTTATCTTTTTCACCCACAACTATACTTTACAGGTTTTTGGATACCTCAACACCAAGAAATACTTTTCAGAGACCATTTCAGAGCAAGTTACTTTCTAATGTCCCTCCTAAGCCCTTTTTTCAACTTGAAGTACTTATCTTTTTCACCCACAACTATACTTTACAGCTTTTTGGATACCTCAACACCAAGAAATACTTTTCAAAGACCATTTCAGAGCAAGTTACTTTCTTAATGTCCCTCCTAAACCCTTTTTTCAACTTGAAGTACTTATCTTTTTCACCCACAACTATACTTTACAGCTTTTTTTGGATACTCTCAACGCCAAGAAATACTCTTCAAAGACCATTTCAGAGCAAGTTTACTTTCTTAATGTCCCTTCTAAAAACCTATTTTCCAACTTGAAGTACTTATCTTTTTTCACCCACAACTATACTTTACAGCTTTTTGGATACCTCAACACCAAGAAATACATTTCAAAAGACATTTCAGAGCAAGTTACTTTCTTAGTGTCCCTCCTAAACCCATTTTCCAACTTGAAGTACTTATCTTTTTAACCCACAACTATACTTTACAGCTTTTTGGATACCTCAACACCAAGAAATACTTTTCAAAGACCATTTCAGAGCAAGTTACTTTCTTAATATCCTCCTAAACCCATTTTACAACTTGAAGAACTTATCTTTTTCATCCACAACTATACTTTACAGCTTTTGAATACCTCAACACCAAGAAATACTTTTCAAAGACATTTCAGAGCAAGTTACTTTCTTAATGTCCCTCCTAAACCCATTTTCCAAGTTGAAGTACTTATCTTTTTTCACCCACAACTATACTTTACAGCTTTTTGGTTACCTCAACACCAAGAAATACTTTTCAAAGACCATTTCAGAGCAAGTTACTTTCTTAATGTCCCTTCTAAACCCATTTTCCAACTTGAAGTACTTATCTTTTTCATCCACAACTATACTTTACAGCTTTTTGATACCTCAACACCAAGAAATACTTTTCAAAGACCATTTCACAGCAAGTTACTTTCTTAATGTCCCTTCTAAAACCCATTTTCCAACTTGAAGTACTTATCTTTTTCACCCACATCTATACTTTACAGCTTTTTGGATACTTCTACACCAAGAAATACTTTTCAAAGACCATTTCAGAGCAAGTTACTTTCTTAATGTCCCTCCTAAACCCATTTTCCAACTTGAAGTACTTATCTTTTCAACCACAACTATACTTTACAGATTATTGGTTACCTCAACACCAAGAAATACTTTTCCCGGAAGAAGAAAAGGCCTAAGACATAAAAAATTTTAAGTTCACTTCTAAATTTTTCCGTAGAAGATAGGAAAAGTTATACCATGATTGTGATTATTTTTTATGAAGATAAAAAGTTTCACTTTAATTCTAAATTTTCTTAAATTCAGTTCCAACCTTTCTTAAAGAGATGAAAAATTTAAAGTTCTGTTCCAAATATTTCCCCGGAAGAAGAAAGTTCAACTTCGATTCTGAATTTTCTCATGAAAATGAAATAAGTTATTGATCAATTCTATTTTTCTCAAAATATTATAAAATTTTCCACTTCAATTCAGATTTTTCTCAAAGAGATGAAAAATTTTAAATATTGTTCCAAATTTTTCTTAGAAGATAGAAAAGTTCAAGTTCTAATCTGAATTTTACCAAAGAACATAAATTCAATTCTAATTTCTCCAGAAAAAATAAAAAGCTTCAACTTCAGTTTTAAGTTAACCAAGACATAAAAAATTTAAATTCTGTTCTAAATTTTTCCGTAGAAGATAGGAAAAGTTATACTATGATTGTGATTATTTTCCATGAAGATAAAAAGTTTCACTTTAATTCAAATTTTCTTAAATTCAGGTCCGACTTTTTTCACATAGAGATGAAAAAAATTTAAAGTTCTGTTCCAAATTTTTCATAGAAGATTGGAAAAGTTATACTTTGATCGTGAATATTCAAGTTCTCTCTGATTTTACCAAAGAACACAATTCAATTCTAATTTCTCCAGAGAAAATAAAAAGTTTCCACTTCAGTTTTAAGTTCACCATGACATGAAAAATTTAAAGTTCAGTTCTAAATTTTTACATAGAAGATAGGAAAAGTTATACTATGATTTTGATTATTTCCTATGAAGATTAAAAGTTTCACTTCAATTTTTAATTTTTCTCAAAGAAGTGAAGAAAAGTTCAACTTCGATTCTGAATTTTCTCAATGAAAATGAAATAAGTTATTGATCATTTCTATTTTCCCAAAATAATATAAAATTTTCCACTTCAGTTCAGATTTTTCTCAAACAGATGAAAAAATTTAAAATACTGTTCCAAATTTTCCATAGAAGATAGAAAAGTTCAAGTTCTCTTCTGAATTTTACCAAAGAACATAATTCAATTCTAATTTCTCCAGAGAAAATAAAAAGCTTCCACGTCAGTTTTAAGTTCACCAAGACATAAAAATTTAAAGTTCAGTTCTAAATTTTTCCATAGAAGATAGGAAAGTTATACTATGATTGTGATTATTTTCCATGAAGATAAAAAGTTTCATTTTAATTCTAAATTTTCTTAAATTCAATTCCGACCTTTCTCAAAGAGATGAAAAATTTAAAGTTCTGTTCAAATATTTTCCCGGAAAAGAAAAGTTCAACTTCGATTCTGAAGTTTCTCAATGAAAATGAAATAAGTTATTGATCAATTCTATTTTCCTAAAATAATATAAAATTTTCCACTTCATTCAGATTTTTCTCAAAGAGATGACAAAATTTAAATATTGTTCCAAATTTTTCATAGAAATAGAAAAAGTTATACTTTGATGTGATTATTCTTCATGAAGATATGGAGTTCCACTTTAATTCTAAGTTTTCTCGAAGAGTGCAAAATGTTCAAGTTCTCTTCTGAATTTTCTTAGAGAGGAGAAAAAAGTTAGCTCAATTCTGAAATTTACCAATGAAAATGAAAAAGCTTCCAATTCAGTTCATAATTTCTCAAAGACATAAAAATTTAAAGTTCAATTCTAAATTTTTCCATAGAAGATAGGAATGGCTATACTATGATTGTGATTATTTACCATGAAGATAAAAGTTTCACTATATTTGTAATTTTTCTTAAATTCAGTTCATTCACCTAACCACCAAAAACAATAGGTTAGGTTAGGTTAGGTATAAATAAATATTAATAAATAATTAGAAACATTTCTCCATGTTTAAGTTAGGCTAGGTTAGGTTAACTTATCATGAGCGCTCATGATAAGCTAACCTAACCTAACTAAACATGGTAAAAAGATTAAATTAGGTTTGGTTAGGTTAGATTAAGTTAGGTCAGGTAAGTTAGGTTAGGTTAGGTTAGCCTACGTACGCGCGCGTACGTAGGCTAACCTAACCTAACCTAACTTAACCTGACCTAACTTAATCTAACCTAACCTAATTTAATCTTTTTAAAAAACCATTTTTAAAGTTAGGTTAGCTTATCATGAGCGCTCATGATAAGTTAACCTAACCTAGCCTAACTTAAACATGGAGAAATGTTTCTAATTATTTATTAATATTTATTTATACCTAACCTATTGTTTTTGGTGGTTTAGATGAATGAACTGAAATTAAGAAAAAATTAGAAATAGAGTGAAACTTTTTATCTTCATGGTAAATAATCACAATCGTAGTGTAGCCATTCCTATCTTCTATGGAAAAATTTAGAATTGAACTTTAAATTTTTATGTCTTTGAGAAAATTATGAACTGAAATGGAAGCTTTTTCATTTTCATTGGTAAATTTCAGAATTGAGCTAACTTTTTTTCTCCTCTCTAAGAAAATTCAGAGAGAACTTGTACATTTTTGCACTTCTTCGAGAAAACTTAGAATTGAAAGTGGAGCTCCATATCTTCATGAAGAATAAATCACAATCAAATTATAACTTTTTTCTATCTTCTATGAAAAATTTGGAACAATATTTTAAATTTTGTCATCTCTTTGAGAAAAATCTGAATTGAAGTGGAAAAATTTTTATTATTTTAGGAAAATAGAATTGATCAATAACTTATTTCATTTTCATTGAGAAATTCAGAATCGAAGTTGAACTTTTCTTACCGGAAATATTTGGAACAGAACTTTAAATTTTTTCATCTCTTTGAGAAAGGTCAGAATTGAATTTAAGAAAATTTAGAATTAAAATGAAACTTTTTATCTTCATGGAAATAATCACAATCATAGTAAAACTTTTCCTATCTTCTATGGAAAATTTAGAACTGGAACTTTAAATTTGTATGTCTGGTGAACTTAAAACTGATGTGGAAGCCTTTTATTTTCTCTGGAGAAATTAGAATTGAATTATGTTCTTTGGTAAAATTCAGAAGAGAACTTGAACTTTTCTATCTTCTATGGAAAATTTGGAACAGTATTTTAAATTTTTTCATCTGTTTGAGAAAAATCTGAACTGAAGTGGAAAATTTTTTATATTATTTGGGAAAATAGAAATAATCAATAACTTATTTCATTTTCATTGAGAAAATTCAGAATCGAAGTTGAACTTTTCTTCACTTCTTTGAGAAAATTACAAATTGAAGTGAAACTTTTAATCTTCATAGGAAATATCAAAATCATAGTATAACTTTTCCTATCTTCTATGTAAAAATTTAGAACTGAACTTTAAATTTTTCATGTCATGGTGAACTTAAACTGAAGTGGAAACTTTTTATTTTCTCTGGAGAAATTAGAATTGAATTGTGTTTCTTTGGTAAAATTCAGAAGAGAACTTGAATATTCACGATCAAAGTATAACTTTTCCAATCTTCTATGAAAATTTTGAAACAGAACTTTAAATTTTTCATCTCTTTGAGAAAGGTCGGTACTGAATTTAAAGAAAATTTAGAATTAAGGTGAAACTTTTTATCTTCATAGAAAATAATCACAATCATGGTATAACTTTTCCTATCTTCTACGGAAAAATTTAGAACTGAACTTTAAATTTTTTATGTCTTGGTAAATTTTAAAACTGAAGTGGAAGCTCTTTATTTTCTCTGGTGGAATTAGAATTGAATTGTGTTCTTTGGTAAAATTCAGAAGAGAACTTGAACTTTTCTATCTTCTACGGAAATTTTGGAACAGTATTTAGAATTTTTTCATCTCTTTGAGAAAAATCTGAACTGAAGTGGAAACTTTTTTATATTATTTGGAAAAATAGAAATGATCAATAACTTATTTCATTTTCATTAAAAAATTCAGAATCGAAGTTGAACTTTTCTTCTTCCGGAAAATATTCTGAACTGAACTCTAAATTTTTTCCATCTCTTTGAGAAAAGCTGGAATTGAATTTAAGAAAATTTAGAATTAAAGTGAAATTTTTTTATCTTCATAGAAAA
The DNA here is from genome assembly GCA_027921565.1 of Artemia sinica. Taxonomy (NCBI): domain Eukaryota; kingdom Metazoa; phylum Arthropoda; class Branchiopoda; order Anostraca; family Artemiidae; genus Artemia; species Artemia sinica. Next base: position 65,455,103 of record CM051260.1, on the reverse strand, counting down.
TAATCACAATCAAGGTATAACTTTTCCTATTTTCTACGGAAAAATTTGGAACTGAACTTTTTAAATTTTTTTTATGTCTTGGTGAACTTAAAGCTGAAGTGGAAGCTTTTTTATTTTCTCTGGTGAAATTAGAATTGAATTGAGTTCTTTGGTAAATTCAGAAGAGAACTTGAACTTTTCTATCTTCTAAGAAAAATTTGGAACAGAACTTTAAATTTTTTCATCTCTATGTGAAAAGTCGGAACTGAATTTAAGCAAATTTAGAATTAAGTGAAACTTTTTATCTTCATGGAAAATAATCATAATCATAGTATAACTTTTCCTATCTTCTATGTAAAAATTTAGAACTGAACTTTAAATTTTTTTATGTCTTGGTGAACTTAAAACTGAAGCGGAAGCTTTTTATTTTCTCTGTATAAATTAGAATTGAATTATGTTCTGTGGTAAAATTCAGATTAGAACTTGAACTTTTCTATCTTCTAAAAAAATTTGGAACAATATTTAAAATTTTTTCATCTCTTTGAGAAAAATCTGAATTGAAGTGGAAAATTTTATAATATTTTGAGAAAATAGAATTGATCAATAGCTTATTTCATTTTCATTGAGAAAATTCAGAATCGAAGTTGAGCTTTTTCTTCTTCCGGGGAAATATTTGGAACAGAACTTTAAATTTTTTCATCTCTTTGAGAAAGGTTGGAACTGAATTTAAGAAAATTTAGAATTAAACTGAAACTTTTTATCTTCATAAAAAATAATCACAATCATGGTATAACTTTTCCTATCTTCTACGGAAAAATTTAGAAGTGAACTTTAAATTTTTTATGTTTTGGCCTTTTCTTCTTCCCGGGAAAAGTATTTCTTGGTGTTGAGGTAACCAAAAAGCTGTAAAGCATAGTTGTGGTTGAAAAAAGAAAGTACTTCAAGTTGGAAAATGGGTTTTTAGGAGGGACATTAAGAAAGTAACTTGCTCTGAATGGTCTTTAAAAAGTATTTCTTGTGTTGAGGTATCCAAAAAGCTGTAAAGTACTAGATGTGGTTGAAAAGATAAGTACTTCAAGTTGGAAAATGGGTTTAGAGGGACATTAAGAAAGTAACTTGCTCTGAAATTGTCTTTGAAAGTATTTCTTGGTGTTGAGGTATCCAAAAAGCTGTAAAGTATAGTTGTGGATGAAAAGATAAGTACTTCAAGTTGGAAAATGGGTTTAGGAGGGACATTAAGAAAGTAACTTGCTCTGAAATGGTCTTTGAAAAGTATTTCTTGGTGTTGAGGTAACCAAAAAAAGCTGCAAAGTATAGTTGTGGGTGAAAAAAAGATAAGTACTTCAACTTGCAAAATGGGTTTAGGAGGGACATTAAGAAAGTAACTTGCTCTGAAATGGTCAATGAAAAGTATTTCTTGGTGTTGAGGTATTCAAAAGCTGTAAAGCATAGTTGTGGATGAAAAAGATAAGTACTTCCAAGTTGTAAAATGGTTTTTAGGAGTGACATTAAGAAAGTAACTTGCTCTGAAATGGTCTTTGAAAAGTATTTCTTGGTGTTGAGGTATCCAAAAAGCTGTAAAGTATAGTTGTGTGGTGAAAAAAAGATAAGTACTTCAAGTTGGAAAATGGGTTTAGGAGGGAAATTAGAAAGTAACTTGCTCTGAAATGTCTTTTGAAAATGTATTTCTTGGTTTTGAGGTATCCAAAAAGCTGTAAAGTATAGTTGTGGGTGAAAAGATAAGTACTTCAAGTTTGGAAATGGTTTAGAAGGGACATTAAGAAAGTAACTTGCTCTGAAATGGTCTTTGAAGAGTATTTCTTGGTGTTGAGGTATCCAAAAGCTGTAAAGTATAGTTGTGGGTGAAAAAAAGAAAAGTACTTCAAGTTGAAAAAAGGGCTTAGGAGGGACATTAAGAAAGTAACTTGCTCTGAAATGGTCTTTGAAAAGTATTTCTTGGTGTTGAGGTATCCAAAAAGCTGTAAAGTATAGTTGTGGGTGAAAAAGATAAGTACTTCAAGTTGAAAAGGGTTTAGGAGGGACATTAAGAAAGTAAATTGCTCAGAAATGGTCTTTGAAGAGTATTTCTTGGTGTTGAGGTATCCAAAAAGCTGTAAAGTATAGTTGTGGGTGAAGAAAGAAAAGTACTTCAAGTTGAAAAAAGGGCTTAGGAGGGACATTAAGAAAGTCACTTGCTCTGAAATGGTCTTTGAAAAGTATTTCTTGGTGTTGAGGTATCCAAAAAGCTGTAAAGTATAGTGTGGGGAAAATGATAAGTACTTCAAGTTGAAAAAAGGGTTTAGAAGGGACATTAAGAAAGTAACTTGCTCTGAAATGGTCTTTGAAAAGTATTTCTTGGTGTTGAGGTATCCAAAAAGCTGTAAAGTATAGTTGTGGGTGAAAAAGAAAAGTACTTCAAGATGAAAAAGGGCTTAGGAGGGACATTAAGAAAGTAACTTGCTCTGAAATGGTCTTTGAAAAGTATTTCTTGGTGTTGAGGTATCCAAAAAGCTGTAAAGTATAGTTGTGGGTGAAAAAGAAAAGTACTTCAAGATGGAAAAAGGGTTTAGGAGGGACATTAAGAAAGGAACTTGCTCTGAAATGGTCTTTGAAAAGTATTTCTTGGTGTTGAGGTATCCAAAAAGCTGTAAAATATAGTTGTGAATGAAGAAGATAAGTACTTCAAGTTGAAAATGGGTTTAGGAGGGACATTAAGAAAGTAACTTGCTCTAAAATGGTCTTTGAAAAGTATTTTCTTGGTGTTCAGGTTCCAAAAAGCTGTAAAGTATAGTTTTGGGTGAAAAAGATAAGTACTTCAAGTTGAAAAAAGGGTTAAGGAGGGACATTAAGAAAGTAACTTGCTCTGAAATGGTCTTTGAAAAGTATTTCTTGGTGTTGAGGTAACCAAAAAGCTGTAAAGTATAGTTGTGGGTGAAAAAGATAAGTACTCCAAGTTGGAAAATGGGTTTAGGAGGGACATTAAGAAAGTAACTTGCTCTGAAATGGTCTTTGAAAAGTATTTCTTGGTGTTGAGGTAACCAAAAAGCTGTAAAGTATAGTTGTGGGTGAAAAGATAAGTACTCCAAGTTGGAAAATGGGTTTAGGAGGGACATTAAGAAAGTAACTTGCTCTTAAATGGTCTTTGAAAAGTATTTCTTGGTGTTGAGGTATCCAAAAAGCTGTAAAGTATAGTTTGCGGGTGAAAAAGATAAGTACTTCAAGTTGAAAAACGGGTTTAGGAGGGACATTAAGAAAGTAACTTGCTCTGGAATGGTCTTTGAAAAGTATTTCTTGGTGTTGAGGTATCCAAAAAGCTGTAAAGTATAGTTGTGGGTGAAAAAGATAAGTACTTCAAGTTGAAAAATGGGTTTAGAAGGGACATTAAAAAAGTAACTTGCTCTGAAATGGTCTTTGAAAAGTATTTCTTGGTGTTGAGGTATCCAAAAAGCTGTAAAGTATAGTTGTGGGTGAAAAAGATAAGTACTTCAAGTTGGAAAATGGGTTTAGGAGGGACATTAGAAAGTAACTTGCTCTGAAATGGTCTTTGAAAAGTATTTCTTGGTGTTGAGGTATCCAAAAAGCTGTAAAGTATAGTTGTGGGGTGAAAAAGATAAGTACTTCAAGTTGGAAAATGGGTTTAGAAGGGACATTAAGAAAGTAACTTGCTCTGAAATGGTCTTTGAAAAGTATTTCTTGGTGTTGAGGTATCCAAAAAGCTGTAAAGTGTAGTTTTGGGTGAAAAGATAAGTACTTCAAGTTGAAAAAAGGGTTTAGGAGGGACATTAAGAAAGTAACTTGCTCTGAAATGGTCTTTGAAAAGTATTTCTTGGTGTTGAGGTAACCAAAAAGCTGTAAAGTATAGTTGTGGGTGAAAAAGATAAGTACTCCAAGTTGGAAAATGGGTTTAGGAGGGACATTAAAAAGTAACTTCCTCTGAAATGGTCTTTGAAAGTTTTTTCTTGGTGTTTGAGGTATCCAAAAAGCTGTAAAGTATAGTTGTGGTGAAAAAGATAAGTACTTCAAGTTGAAAAAATGGGTTTAGAAAGGGACGTTAAGAAAGTAACTTGCTCTGAAATGGTCTTTGAAAAGTATTTCTTGGTGTTGAGGTATCCAAAAAGCTGTAAAGTATAGTTTGTGGGTGAAAAAGATAAGTACTTCAAGTTGGAAAATGGGTTTAGGAGGGACATTAAGAAAGTAACTTGCTCTGAAATGGTCATTGAAAAGTATTTCTTGGTGTTGAGGTATCCAAAAAGCTGTAAAGTATAGTTGCGGGTGAAAAAGATAAGTACTTCAAGTTGAAAAATGGGTTTAGGAGGGACATTAAGAAAGTAACTTGCTCTGGAATAGTCTTTGAAAAGTATTTCTTGGTGTTGAGGTATCCAAAAAGCTGTAAAGTATAGTTGTGGGTGTAAAAGATAAGTACTTCAAGTTGAAAAAATGGGTTTAGAAGGGACATTAAGAAAGTAACTTGCTCTGAAATGGTCTTTGAAAAGTATTTCTTGGTGTTGAGGTATCCAAAAAGCTGTAAAGTATAGTTGTGGGTGAACAAGATAAGCACTTCAAGTTGGAAAATGGGTTTAGGAGGGACATTAAGAAATTAACTTGCTCTGAAATGGTCTTTGAAAAGTATTTCTTGGTGTTGAGGTATCCAAAAAGCTGTAAAGTATAGTTGTGATTGAAAAAGATAAGTACTTCAAGTTGGAAAATGGGTTTAGGAGGGACATTAAGAAAGTAACTTGCTCTGAAATGGTCTTTGAAAAGTATTTCTTGGTGTTGAGGTATCCAAAAAGCTGTAAAGTATAGTTGTGGGTGAAAAAGATAAGTACTTCAAGTTGGAAAATGGGTTTAGGAGGGACATTAAGAAAGTAACTTGCTCTGAAATGGTCTTTGAAGAGTATTTCTTGGTGTTGAGGTATCCAAAAAGCTGTAAAGTGTAGTTGTGGGTGAAAAAGATAAGTACTTCAAGTTGAAAAAAGGGTTTAGGAGGGACATTAAGAAAGTAACTTGCTCTGAAATGGGCCTTTGAAAAGTATTTCTTGGTGTTGAGGTAACCAAAAAGCTGTAAAGTATAGTTGTGGGTGAAAAAGATAAGTACTTCAAGTTGGAAAATGGGTTCAGGAGGGACATTAAGAAAGTAACTTGCTCTGAAATGGTCTTTGAAAAGTATTTCTTGGTGTTGAGGTAACCAAAAAGCTGTAAAGTATAGTTGTGGGTGTAAAAGATAAGTACTTCAAGTTGAAAAATGGGTTTAGAAGGGACATTAAGAAAGTAACTTGCTCTGAAATGGTCTTTGAAAAGTATTTCTTGGTGTTGAGGTATCCAAAAAGCTGTAAAGTATAGTTGTGGGTGAAAAAGATAAGTACTTCAAGTTGGAAAATGGGTTTAGAAGGGACATTAAGAAAGTAACTTGCTCTGAAATGGTCTTTGAAAAGTATTTCTTGGTGTTTGAGGTATCCAAAAAGCTGTAAAGTATAGTTGTGAATGAAAAAGATAAGTACTTCAAGTTGAAAATGGGTTTAGAAGGGACATTAAGAAAGTAACTTTCTCTGAAATGGTCTTTGAAAAGTATTTCTTGGTGTTGAGGTATCCAAAAAGCTGTAAAGTATAGTTGTGGGTGAAAAAGATAAGTACTTCAAGTTGGAAAATGGGTTTAGGAGGGACATTAAGAAAGTAACTTGCTCTGAAATGGTCTTTGAAAAGTATTTCTTGGTGTTGAGGTATCCAAAAAGCTGTAAAGTATAGTTTGTGGGTGAAAAAGATAAGTACTTCAAGTTGGAAAATGGGTTTAGAAGGGACATTAAGAAAGTAACTTGCTCTGAAATGGTCTTTGAAAAGTATTTCTTGGTGTTGAGGTATCCAAAAAGCTGTAAAGTATAGTTGTGAATGAAAAAGAAAGTACTTCAGTTGGAAAATGGGTTTAGGAGGGACATTAAGAAAGTAACTTGCTCTAAAATGGTATTTGAAAAGTATTTCTCGGTGTTGAGGTATCCAAAAAGCTGTAAAGTATAGTTGTGGGTGAAAAAAGATAAGTACTTCAAGTTGGAAAATGGATATAGAAGGGACATTAAGAAAGTAACTTGCTCCGAAATGGTCTTTGAAAAGTATTTCTTGGTGTTGAGGTATCCAAAAAGCTGTAAAGTATAGTTGTGGGTGAAAAAGATAAGTACTTCAAGTTGGAAAAATGGGTTTAGGAGGGACATTAAGAAAGTAACTTGCTCTAAAACGGTGTTTGAAAAGTATTTCTTGGTGTTGAGGTATCCAAAAAGCTGTAAAGTATAGTTGCGGGTGAAAAAGATAAGTACTTCAAGTTGGAAAATGGGTTTAGGAGGGACATTAAGAAAGTAACTTGCTCTGGAATGGTCTTTGAAAAGTATTTCTTGGTGTTGAGGTATCCAAAAAGCTGTAAAGTATAGTTGTGAATGAAAAAGATAAGTACTTCAAGTTGGAAAATGGGTTTAGGAGGGACATTAAGAAAGTAACTTGCTCTAAAATGGTCTTTGAAAAGTATTTCTTGGTGTTGAGGTATCAAAAAGCTGTAAAGTATAGTTGTGGGTGAAAAAGATAAGTACTTCAAGTTGGAAAATGGGTTTAGGAGGGTCATTAAGAAAGTAACTTGCTCTGAAATGGTCTTTGAAGAGTATTTCTGGTGTTGAGGTATCCAAAAAGCTGTAAAGTATAGTTTTGGGTGAAAAAGATAAGTACTTCAAGTTGAAAAAAGGGTTAAGGAGGGACATTAAGAAAGTAACTTGCTCTGAAATGGTCTTTGAAAAGTATTTCTTGGTGTTGAGGTAACCAAAAAGCTGTAAAGTATAGTTGTGGGTGAAAAAGATAAGTACTCCAAGTTGGAAAATGGGTGTAGGAGGGACATTAAGAAAGTAACTTGCTCTGAAATGGTCTTTGAAAAGTATTTCTTGGTGTTGAGGTATCCAAAAAGCTGTAAAGTATAGTTGTGATTGAAAAAGATAAGTACTTCAAGTTGGAAAATGGGTTTAGGAGGGACATTAAGAAAGTAACTTGCTCTGAAATGGTCTTTGAAAAGTATTTCTTGGTGTTGAGGTATCCAAAAAGCTGTAAAGTATAGTTGTGGGTGTAAAAGATAAGTACTTCAAGTTGAAAATGGGTTTAGAAGGGACATTAAGAAAGTAACTTGCTCTGAAATGGTCTTTGAAAAGTATTTCTTGGTGTTGAGGTATCCAAAAGCTGTAAAGTATAGTTGTGGGTGAAAAAGATAAGTACTTCAAGTTGGAAAATGGGTTTAGGAGGGACATTAAGAAAGTAACTTGCTCTGAAATGGTCTTTCAAAAGTATTTCTTGGTGTTGAGGTATCCAAAAAGCTGTAAAGTATAGTTGTGGGTCAAAAAGATAAGTACTTCAAGTTGGAAAATGGGTTTAGAAGGGACATTAAGAAAGTAACTTGCTCTGAAATGGTCTTTGAAAAGTATTTGTTGGTGTTGAGGTATCCAAAAAGCTGTAAAGTATAGTTGTGAATGAAAAAGATAAGTACTTCAAGTTGGAAAATGGGTTTAGGAGGGACATTAAGAAAGTAACTTGCTCTGAAATGGTCTTTGAAAAGTGTTTCTTGGTGTTGAGGTAACCAAAAAAGCTGTAAAGTATAGTTGTTGGTGAAAAAGATAAGTACTTCAAGTTGAAAAGATAAAATGGGTTTAGGAGGGACATTAAGAAAGTAACTTGCTCTGAAATGGTCTTTGAAAAGTATTTCTTGGTGTTGAGGTATCCAAAAAGCTGTAAAGTATAGTTGTGGGTGAAAAAAGATAAGTACTTCAAGTTGGAAAATGGGTTTAGAAGGGACATTAAGAAAGTAACTTGCTCTGAAATGGTCTTTGAAAAGTATTTCTTGGTGTTGAGGTATCCAAAAAAGCTGTAAAGTATAGTTGTGAATGAAAAAGATAAGTACTTCAAGTTGAAAAATGGGTTTAGAAGGGACATTAAGAAAGTAACTTGCTCTGAAATGGTCTTTGAAAAGTATTTCTTGGTGTTGAGGTATCCAAAAAGCTGTAAAGTATAGTTGTGGGTGAAAAAGATAAGTACTTCAAGTTGGAAAATGGGTTTAGGAGGGACATTAAGAAAGTAACTTGCTCTGAAATGGTCTTTGAAAAGTATTTCTTGGTGTTGAGGTATCCAAAAAAGCTCTAAAGTATAGTTGTGGGTGAAAAAGATAAGTACTTCAAGTTGGAAAATGGGTTTAGAAGGACATTAAGAAAGTAACTTGCTCTGAAATGGTCTTTGAAAAGTATTTCTTGGTGTTGAGGTATCCAAAAAGCTGTAAAGTATAGTTTGTGAATGAAAAAGATAAGTACTTCAAGTTGGAAAATGGGTTTAGGAGGACATTAAGAAAGTAACTTGCTCTAAAATGGTATTTGAAAAGTATTTCTCGGTGTTGAGGTATCCAAAAAGCTGTAAAGTATAGTTGTGGGTGAAAAGATAAGTACTTCAAGTTGGAAAATGGATATAGAAGGGACATTAAGAAGTAACTTGCTCCGAAATGGTCTTTGAAAAGTATTTCTTGGTGTTGAGGTATCCAAAAAGCTGTAAAGTATAGTTGTGGGTGAAAAAGATAAGTACTTCAAGTTGGAAAATGGGTTTAGGAGGGACATTAAGAAAGTAACTTGCTCTAAAATGGTGTTTGAAAAGTATTTCTTGGTGTTGAGGTATCCAAAAAGCTGTAAAGTATAGTTGCGGGTGAAAAAGATAAGTACTTCAAGTTGGAAAATGGGTTTAGGAGGGACATTAAGAAAGTAACTTGCTCTGGAATGGTCTTTGAAAAGTATTTCTTGGTGTTGAGGTATCCAAAAAGCTGTAAAGTTTAGTTGTGAATGAAAAAGATAAGTACTTCAAGTTGGAAAATGGGTTTAGGAGGGACATAAGAAAGTAACTTGCTCTAAAATGGTCTTTGAAAAGTATTTCTTGGTGTTGAGGTATCCAAAAAGCTGTAAAGTATAGTTGTGGGTGAAAAAGATAAGTACTTCAAGTTGGAAAATGGGTTTAGGAGAGGGTCATTAAGAAAGTAACTTGCTCTGAAATGGTCTTTGAAGAGTATTTCTTGGTGTTGAGGTATCCAAAAAGCTGTAAAGTATAGTTTTGGGTGAAAAAGATAAGTACTTCAAGTTGAAAAAAGGGTTAAGGAGGGACATTAAGAAAGTAACTTGCTCTGAAATGGTCTTTGAAAAGTATTTCTTGGTGTTGAGGTAACCAAAAAGCTGTAAAGTATAGTTGTGGGTGAAAAAGATAAGTACTCCAAGTTGGAAAATGGGTGTAGGAGGGACATTAAGAAAGTAACTTGCTCTGAAATGGTCTTTGAAAAGTATTTCTTGGTGTTGAGGTATCCAAAAAGCTGTAAAGTATAGTTGTGGGTGTAAAAGATAAGTACTTCAAGTTGAAAAATGGGTTTAGAAGGGACATTAAGAAAGTAACTTGCTCTGAAATGGTCTTTGAAAAGTATTTCTTGGTGTTGAGGTATCCAAAAAGCTGTAAAGTATAGTTGTGGGTGAAAAATATAAGTACTTCAAGTTGGAAAATGGGTTTAGGAGGGACATTAAGAAAGTAACTTGCTCTGAAATGGTCTTTCAAAAGTATTTCTTGGTGTTGAGGTATCCAAAAAGCTGTAAAGTATAGTTGTGGGTGAAAAAGATAAGTACTTCAAGTTGGAAAATGGGTTTAGAAGGGACATTAAGAAAGTAACTTGCTCTGAAATGGTCTTTGAAAAGTATTTGTTGGTGTTGAGGTATCCAAAAAGCTGTAAAGTATAGTTGTGAATGAAAAAGATAAGTACTTCAAGTTGGAAAATGGGTTTAGGAGGGACATTAAGAAAGTAACTTGCTCTAAAATGGTCTTTGAAAAGTATTTCTTGGTGTTGAGGTAACCAAAAGCTGTAAAGTATAGTTGTGGGTGAAAAAGATAAGTACTCCAAGTTGGAAAATGGGTTTAGGAGGGACATTAAGAAAGTAACTTGCTCTGAAATGGTCTTTGAAAAGTTTTCTTGGTGTTGAGGTATCCAAAAAGCTGTAAAGTATAGTTGTGGGTGAAAAAGATAAGTACTTCTTGTTGAAAAATGGGTTTAGAAGGGACGTTAAGAAAGTAACCTGCTCTGAAATGGTCTTTGAAAAGTATTTCTTGGTGTTGAGGTATCCAAAAAGCTGTAAAGTATAGTTGTGGGTGAAAAGATAAGTACTTCAAGTTGGAAAATGGGTTTAGGAGGGACATTAAGAAAGTAACTTGCTCTGAAATGGTCATTGAAAAGTATTTCTTGGTGTTGAGGTATCCAAAAAGCTGTAAAGTATAGTTGCGGGTGAAAAAAGATAAGTACTTCAAGTTGGAAAATGGGTTTAGGAGGGACATTAAGAAAGTAACTTGCTCTGGAGTAGTCTTTGAAAAGTATTTCTTGGTGTTGAGGTATCCAAAAAGCTGTAAAGTATAGTTGTGGGTGTAAAAGATAAGTACTTCAAGTTGAAAAATGGGTTTAGAAGGACATTAAGAAGTAACTTGCTCTGAAATGGTCTTTGAAAAGTATTTCTTGGTGTTGAGGTATCCAAAAAGCTGTAAAGTATAGTTGTGGGTGAACAAGATAAGCACTTCAAGTTGGAAAATGGGTTTAGAAGGGACATTAAGAAATTAACGTGCTCTGAAATGGTCTTTGAAAAGTATTTCTTGGTGTTGAGGTAACCAAAAAGCTGTAAAGTATAGTTGTGGGTGAAAAAGACAAGTACTTCAAGTTGGAAAATGGGTTTAGGAGGGACATTAAGAAAGTAACTTGCTCTGAAATGGTCTTTGAAAAGTATTTCTTGGTGTTGAGGTAACCAAAAAGCTGTAAAGTATAGTTGTGGGTGTAAAAGATAAGTACTTCAAGTTGAAAAATGGGTTTAGAAGGGACATTAAGAAAGTAACTTGCTCTGAAATGGTCTTTGAAAAGTATTTCTTGGTGTTGAAGTATCCAAAAAGCTGTAAAGTATAGTTGTTGGTGAAAAAGATAAGTACTTCAAGTTGGAAAATGGGTTTTAGGAGGGACATTAAGAAAGTAAACTTGCTCTGAAATGGTCTTTGAAAAGTATTTCTTGGTGTTGAGGTATCCAAAAAGCTGTAAAGTATAGTTGTGGGTGAAAAAGATAAGTACTTCAAGTTGGGAAAATGGGTTTAGAAGGGACATTAAGAAAGTAACTTGCTCTGAAATGGTCTTTGAAAAGTATTTCTTGGTGTTGAGGTATCCAAAAAGCTGTAAAGTATAGTTGTGAATGAAAAAGATAAGTACTTCAAGTTGAAAAATGGGTTTAGAAGGACATTAAGAAAGTAACTTGCCCTGAAATGGTCTTTGAAAAGTATTTCTTGGTGTTGAGGTATCCAAAAAGCTGTAAAGTATAGTTGTGGGTGAAAAAGATAAGTACTTCAAGTTGGAAAATGGGTTTAGGAGGGACATTAAGAAAGTAACTTGCTCTGAAATGGTCTTTGAAAAGTATTTCTTGGTGTTGAGGTATCCAAAAAGCTGTGAAGTATAGTTGTGGGTGAAAAGACAAGTACTTCAAGTTGGAAAATGGGTTTAGAAGGGACATTAAGAAAGTAACTTGCTCTGAAATGGTCTTTGAAAAGTATTTCTTGGAGTTGAGGTAACCAAAAAGCTGTAAAGTATAGTTGTGGGTGAAAAAAGATAAGTACTTCAAGTTGGAAAATGGGTTTAGGAGGGACATTAAGAAAGTAACTTGCTCTGAAATGGTCTTTGAAGAGTTTCTTGGTGTTGAGGTATCCAAAAAGCTGTAAAGTGTAGTTGTGGGTGAAAAAGATAAGTACTTCAAGTTGAAAAAAGGGTTTAGGAGGGACATTAAGAAAGTAACTTGCTCTGAAATGGCCTTTGAAAAGTATTTCTTGGTGTTGAGGTAACCAAAAGCTGTAAAGTATAGTTGTGGGTGGGTGAAAAAGATAAGTACTTCAAGTTGGAAAAATGGGTTCAGGAGGGACATTAAGAAAGTAACTTGCTCTGAAATGGTCTTTGAAAAGTATTTCTTGGTGTTGAGGTAACCAAAAAAGCTGTAAAGTATAGTTGTGGGTGTAAAAGATAAGTACTTCAAGTTGAAAAATGGTTTAGAAGGGACATTAAGAAAGTAACTTGCTCTGAAATGGTCTTTGAAAAGTATTTCTTGGTGTTGAGGTATCCAAAAAGCTGTAAAGTATAGTTGTGGGTGAAAAAGATAAGTACTTCAAGTTGGAAAATGGGTTTAGAAGGGACATTAAGAAAGTAACTTGCTCTGAAATGGTCTTTGAAAAGTATTTCTTGGTGTTGAGGTATCCAAAAAGCTGTAAAGTATAGTTGTGAATGAAAAAGATAAGTACTTCAAGTTGAAAAATGGGTTTAGAAGGGACATTAAGAAAGTAAACTTTCTCTGAAATGGTCTTTGAAAAGTATTTCTTGTGTGTTGAGGTATCCAAAAAGCTGTAAGTATAGTTGTGGGTGAAAAAGATAAGTACTTCAAGTTGGAAAATGGGTTTAGGAGGGACATTAAGAAAGTAACTTGCTCTGAAATGGTCTTTGAAAAGTATTTCTTGGTGTTGAGGTATCCAAAAAGCTGTAAAGTATAGTTGTGGGTGAAAAAGATAAGTACTTCAAGTTGGAAAATGGTTTAGAAGGGACATTAAGAAAGTAACTTGCTCTGAAATGGTCTTTGAAAAGTATTTCTTGGTGTTGAGGTATCCAAAAAGCTGTAAAGTATAGTTGTGAATGAAAAAGATAAGTACTTCAAGTTGGAAAATGGTTTAGGAGGGACATTAAGAAAGTAACTTGCTCTAAAATGGTATTTGAAAAGTATTTCTCGGTGTTGAGGTATCCAAAAAGCTGTAAAGTATAGTTGTGGGTGAAAAAGATAAGTACTTCAAGTTGGAAAATGGATATAGAAGGGACATTAAGAAAGTAACTTGCTCCGAAATGGTCTTTGAAAAGTATTTCTTGGTGTTGAGGTATCCAAAAAGCTGTAAAGTATAGTTGTGGGTGAAAAAGATAAGTACTTCAAGTTGGAAAAATGGGTTTAGGAGGGACATTAAGAAAGTAACTTGCTCTAAAACGGTGTTTGAAAAGTATTTCTTGGTGTTGAGGTATCCAAAAAGCTGTAAAGTATAGTTGCGGGTGAAAAAGATAAGTACTTCAAGTTGGAAAATGGGTTTAGGAGGGACATTAAGAAAGTAACTTGCTCTGGAATGGTCTTTGAAAAGTATTTCTTGGTGGTTGAGGTATCCAAAAAGCTGTAAAGTATAGTTGTGAATGAAAAAGATAAGTACTTCAAGTTGGAAAATGGGTTTAGGAGGGACATTAAGAAAGTAACTTGCTCTAAAATGGTCTTTGAAAAGTATTTCTTGGTGTTGAGGTATCCAAAAAGCTGTAAAGTATAGTTGTGGGTGAAAAAGATAAGTACTTCAAGTTGGAAAATGGGTTTAGGAGGGTCATTAAGAAAGTAACTTGCTCTGAAATGGTCTTTGAAGAGTATTTCTTGGTGTTGAGGTATCCAAAAAGCTGTAAAGTATAGTTTTGGGTGAAAAAGATAAGTACTTCAAGTTGAAAAAAGGGTTAAGGAGGGACATTAAGAAAGTAACTTGCTCTGAAATGGTCTTTGAAAAGTATTTCTTGGTGTTGAGGTAACCAAAAAGCTGTAAAGTATAGTTGTGGGTGAAAAAGATAAGTACTCCAAGTTGGAAAATGGGTGTAGGAGGACATTAAGAAAGTAACTTGCTCTGAAATGGTCTTTGAAAAGTATTTCTTGGTGTTGAGGTATCCAAAAAGCTGTAAAGTATAGTTGTGATTGAAAAAGATAAGTACTTCAAGTTGGAAAATGGGTTTAGGAGGGACATTAAGAAAGTAACTTGCTCTGAAATGGTCTTTGAAAAGTATTTCTTGGTGTTGAGGTATCCAAAAAGCTGTAAAGTATAGTTGTGGGTGTAAAAGATAAGTACTTCAAGTTGAAAAATGGGTTTAGAAGGGACATTAAGAAAGTAACTTGCTCTGAAATGGTCTTTGAAAAGTATTTCTTGGTGTTGAGGTATCCAAAAAGCTGTAAAGTATAGTTGTGGGTGAAAAAGATAAGTACTTCAAGTTGGAAAATGGGTTTAGGAGGGACATTAAGAAAGTAACTTGCTCTGAAATGGTCTTTCAAAAGTATTTCTTGGTGTTGAGGTATCCAAAAAGCTGTAAAGTATAGTTGTGGGTCAAAAGATAAGTACTTCAAGTTGGAAAATGGGTTTAGAAGGGACATTAAGAAAGTAACTTGCTCTGAAATGGTCTTTGAAAAGTATTTGTTGGTGTTGAGGTATCCAAAAAGCTGTAAAGTATAGTTGTGAATGAAAAAGATAAGTACTTCAAGTTGGAAAATGGTTTAGGAGGGACATTAAGAAAGTAACTTGCTCTGAAATGGTCTTTGAAAAGTGTTTCTTGGTGTTGAGGTAACCAAAAAGCTGTAAAGTATAGTTGTTGGTGAAAAAGATAAGTACTTCAAGTTGGAAAATGGGTTTAGGAGGGACATTAAGAAAGTAACTTGCTCTGAAATGGTCTTTGAAAGTATTTCTTGGTGTTGAGGTATCCAAAAAGCTGTAAAGTATAGTTGTGGGTGAAAAAGATAAGTACTTCAAGTTGGAAAATGGGTTTAGAAGGGACATTAAGAAAGTAACTTGCTCTGAAATGGTCTTTGAAAAGTATTTCTTGGTGTTGAGGTATCCAAAAAGCTGTAAAGTATAGTTGTGAATGAAAAAGATAAGTACTTCAAGTTGAAAAATGGGTTTAGAAGGGACATTAAGAAAGTAACTTGCTCTGAAATGGTCTTTGAAAAGTATTTCTTGGTGTTGAGGTATCCAAAAAGCTGTAAAGTATAGTTGTGGGTGAAAAAGATAAGTACTTCAAGTTGGAAAATGGGTTTAGGAGGGACATTAAGAAAGTAACTTGCTCTGAAATGGTCTTTGAAAAGTATTTCTTGGTGTTGAGGTATCCAAAAAGCTCTAAAGTATAGTTGTGGGTGAAAAAGATAAGTACTTCAAGTTGGAAAATGGGTTTAGAAGGGACATTAAGAAAGTAACTTGCTCTGAAATGGTCTTTGAAAAGTATTTCTTGGTGTTGAGGTATCCAAAAAGCTGTAAAGTATAGTTGTGAATGAAAAAGATAAGTACTTCAAGTTGGAAAATGGGTTTAGGAGGGACATTAAGAAAGTAACTTGCTCTAAAATGGTATTTGAAAAGTATTTCTCGGTGTTGAGGTATCCAAAAAGCTGTAAAGTATAGTTGTGGGTGAAAAAGATAAGTACTTCAAGTTGGAAAATGGATATAGAAGGGACATTAAGAAAGTAACTTGCTCCGAAATGGTCTTTGAAAAGTATTTCTTGGTGTTGAGGTATCCAAAAAGCTGTAAAGTATAGTTGTGGGTGAAAAAGATAAGTACTTCAAGTTGAAAATGGGTTTAGGAGGGACATTAAGAAAGTAACTTGCTCTAAAATGGTGTTTGAAAAGTATTTCTTGGTGTTGAGGTATCCAAAAAGCTGTAAAGTATAGTTGCGGGTGAAAAAGATAAGTACTTCAAGTTGGAAAATGGGTTTAGGAGGGACATTAAGAAAGTAACTTGCTCTGGAATGGTCTTTGAAAAGTATTTCTTGGTGTTGAGGTATCCAAAAAGCTGTAAAGTTTAGTTGTGAATGAAAAAGATAAGTACTTCAAGTTGGAAAATGGGTTTAGGAGGGACAATAAGAAAGTAACTTGCTCTAAAATGGTCTTTGAAAAGTATTTCTTGGTGTTGAGGTATCCAAAAAGCTGTAAAGTATAGTTGTGGGTGAAAAAGATAAGTACTTCAAGTTGGAAAATGGGTTTAGGAGGGTCATTAAGAAAGTAACTTGCTCTGAAATGGTCTTTGAAGAGTATTTCTTGGTGTTGAGGTATCCAAAAAGCTGTAAAGTATAGTTTTGGGTGAAAAAGATAAGTACTTCAAGTTGAAAAAAGGGTTAAGGAGGGACATAAGAAAGTAACTTGCTCTGAAATGGTCTTTGAAAAGTATTTCTTGGTGTTGAGGTAACCAAAAAGCTGTAAAGTATAGTTGTGGGTGAAAAAGATAAGTACTCCAAGTTGGAAAATGGGTGTAGGAGGGACATTAAGAAAGTAACTTGCTCTGAAATGGTCTTTGAAAAGTATTTCTTGGTGTTGAGGTATCCAAAAAGCTGTAAAGTATAGTTGTGGGTGTAAAAGATAAGTACTTCAAGTTGAAAAATGGGTTTAGAAGGGACATTAAGAAAGTAACTTGCTCTGAAATGGTCTTTGAAAAGTATTTCTTGGTGTTGAGGTATCCAAAAAGCTGTAAAGTATAGTTGTGGGTGAAAAATATAAGTACTTCAAGTTGGAAAATGGGTTTAGGAGGGACATTAAGAAAGTAACTTGCTCTGAAATGGTCTTTCAAAGTATTTCTTGGTGTTGAGGTATCCAAAAAGCTGTAAAGTATAGTTGTGGGTGAAAAAGATAAGTACTTCAAGTTGGAAAATGGGTTTAGAAGGGACATTAAGAAAGTAACTTGCTCTGAAATGGTCTTTGAAAAGTATTTGTTGGTGTTGAGG
Source organism: Artemia sinica (assembly GCA_027921565.1). Classification (NCBI taxonomy): domain Eukaryota; kingdom Metazoa; phylum Arthropoda; class Branchiopoda; order Anostraca; family Artemiidae; genus Artemia; species Artemia sinica. Next base: position 65,438,553 of record CM051260.1, on the reverse strand, counting down.
TATCCAAAAAGCTGTAAAGTATAGTTGTGAATGAAAAAGATAAGTACTTCAAGTGGAAAATGGGTTTAGGAGGGACATTAAGAAAGTAACTTGCTCTAAAATGGTCTTTGAAAAGTATTTCTTGTGTTGAGGTAACCAAAAAGCTGTAAAGTATAGTTGTGGGTGAAAAAGATAAGTACTCCAAGTTGGAAAATGGGTTTAGGAGGGACATTAAGAAAGTAACTTGCTCTGAAATGGTCTTTGAAAAGTTTTTCTTGGTGTTGAGGTATCCAAAAAGCTGTAAAGTATAGTTGTGGGTGAAAAAGATAAGTACTTCTTGTTGAAAAATGGGTTTAGAAGGGACGTTAAGAAAGTAACCTGCTCTGAAATGGTCTTTGAAAAGTATTTCTTGGTGTTGAGGTATCCAAAAAGCTGTAAAGTATAGTTGTGGGTGAAAAAGATAAGTACTTCAAGTTGGAAAATGGGTTTAGGAGGGACATTAAGAAAGTAACTTGCTCTGAAATGGTCATTGAAAAGTATTTCTGGTGTTGAGGTATCCAAAAGCTGTAAAGTATAGTTGCGGGTGAAAAAGATAAGTACTTCAAGTTGGAAAATGGGTTTAGGAGGGACATTAAGAAAGTAACTTGCTCTGGAGTAGTCTTTGAAAAGTATTTCTTGGTGTTGAGGTATCCAAAAAGCTGTAAAGTATAGTTGTGGGTGTAAAAGATAAGTACTTCAAGTTGAAAAATGGGTTTAGAAGGACATTAAGAAAGTAACTTGCTCTGAAATGGTCTTTGAAAAGTATTTCTTGGTGTTGAGGTATCCAAAAAGCTGTAAAGTATAGTTGTGGGTGAAAAAGATAAGCACTTCAAGTTGGAAAATGGTTTTAGAAGGGACATTAAGAAATTAACGTGCTCTGAAATGGTCTTTGAAAAGTATTTCTTGGTGTTGAGGTAACCAAAAAGCTGTAAAGTATAGTTGTGGGTGAAAAAGACAAGTACTTCAAGTTGGAAAATGGGTTTAGGAGGGACATTAAGAAAGTAACTTGCTCTGAAATGGTCTTTGAAAAGTATTTCTTGGTGTTGAGGTAACCAAAAAGCCTGTAAAGTATAGTTGTGGGTGTAAAAGATAAGTACTTCAAGTTGAAAAATGGGTTTAGAAGGGACATTAAGAAAGTAACTTGCTCTGAAATGGTCTTTGAAAAGTATTTCTTGGTGTTGAAGTATCCAAAAAGCTGTAAAGTATAGTTGTTGGTGAAAAAGATAAGTACTTCAAGTTGGAAAATGGGTTTAGGAGGGACATTAAGAAAGTAACTTGCTCTGAAATGGTCTTTGAAAAGTATTTCTTGGTGTTGAGGTATCCAAAAAGCTGTAAAGTATAGTTGTGGGTGAAAAAGATAAGTACTTCAAGTTGGAAAATGGGTTTAGAAGGGACATTAAGAAAGTAACTTGCTCTGAAATGGTCTTTGAAAAGTATTTCTTGGTGTTGAGGTATCCAAAAAGCTGTAAAGTATAGTTGTGAATGAAAAAGATAAGTACTTCAAGTTGAAAAATGGGTTTAGAAGGGACATTAAGAAAGTAACTTGCCTGAAATGGTCTTTGAAAAGTATTTCTTGGTGTTGAGGTATCCAAAAAGCTGTAAAGTATAGTTGTGGGTGAAAAAGATAAGTACTTCAAGTTGGAAAATGGGTTTAGGAGGGACATTAAGAAAGTAACTTGCTCTGAAATGGTCTTTGAAAAGTATTTCTTGGTGTTGAGGTATCCAAAAAGCTGTGAAGTATAGTTGTGGGTGAAAAAGACAAGTACTTCAAGTTGGAAAATGGGTTTAGAAGGGACATTAAGAAAGTAACTTGCTCTGAAATGGTCTTTGAAAAGTATTTCTTGGAGTTGAGGTAACCAAAAAGCTGTAAAGTATAGTTGTGGGTGTAAAAGATAAGTACTTCAAGTTGAAAAATGGGTTTAGAAGGGACATTAAGAAAGTAACTTGCTCTGAAATGGTCTTTGAAAAGTATTTCTTGGTGTTGAGGTATCCAAAAAGCTGTAAAGTATAGTTGTGGGTGAAAAAGATAAGTACTTCAGGTTGGAAAATGGGTTTAGGAGGGACATTAAGAAAGTAACTTGCTCTGAAATGGTCTTTGAAAAGTATTTCTTGGTGTTGAGGTATCCAAAAAGCTGTAAAGTATAGTTGTGGGTGAAAAAGATAAGTACTTCAAGTTGGAAAATGGGTTTAGGAGGGACATTAAGAAAGTAACTTGCTCTGAAATGGTCTTTGAAAAGTATTTCTTGGTGTTGAGGTATCCAAAAAGCTGTAAAGTATAGTTGCGGGTGAAAAAGATAAGTACTTCAAGTTGGAAATGGGTTTAGGAGGGACATTAAGAAAGTAACTTGCTCTGGAATGGTCTTTGAAAAGTATTTCTTGGTGTTGAGGTATCCAAAAAGCTGTAAAGTATAGTTGTGAATGAAAAAGATAAGTACTTCAAGTTGGAAAATGGGTTTAGGAGGGACATTAAGAAAGTAACTTGCTCTAAAATGGTATTTGAAAAGTATTTCTCGGTGTTGAGGTATCCAAAAAGCTGTAAAGTATAGTTGTGGGTGAAAAAGATAAGTACTTCAAGTTGGAAAATGGATATAGAAGGGACATTAAGAAAGTAACTTGCTCCGAAATGGTCCTTGAAAAGTATTTCTTGGTGTTGAGGTATCCAAAAAGCTGTAAAGTATAGTTGTGTGGTGAAAAAGATAAGTACTTCAAGTTGAAAATGGTTTAGAAGGGACATTAAGAAAGTAACTTGCTCTGAAATGGTCTTTGAAAAGTATTTCTTGGTGTTGAGGTATCCAAAAGCTTTAAAGTATAGTTGTGAATGAAAAAGATAAGTACTTCAAGTTGAAAAATGGGTTAAGAAGGGACATTAAGAAAGTAACTTGCCCTGAAATGGTCTTTGAAAAGTATTTCTTGGTGTTGAGGTATCCAAAAAGCTGTAAAGTATAGTTGTGGGGTGAAAAAGATAAGTACTTCAAGTTGGAAAATGGTTTAGGAGGGACATTAAGAAAGTAACTTGCTCTGAAATGGTCTTTGAAAAGTATTTCTTGGTGTTGAGGTATCCAAAAGCTGTGAAGTATAGTTGTGGGTGAAAAAGATAAGTACTTCAAGTTGGAAAATGGGTTTAGAAGGGACATTAAGAAAGTAACTTGCTCTGAAATGGTCTTTGAAAAGTATTTCTTGGAGTTGAGGTAACCAAAAAGCTGTAAAGTATAGTTGTGGGTGTAAAAGATAAGTACTTCAAGTTGAAAAATGGGTTTAGAAGGGACATTAAGAAAGTAACTTGCTCTGAAATGGTCTTTGAAAAGTATTTCTTGGTGTTGAGGTATCCAAAAGCTGTAAAGTATAGTTGTTGGTGAAAAAGATAAGTACTTCAAGTTGGAAAATGGGTTTAGGAGGGACATTAAGAAAGTAACTTGCTCTGAAATGGTCTTTGAAAAGTATTTCTTGGTGTTGAGGTATCCAAAAAGCTGTAAAGTATAGTTGTGGGTGAAAAAGATAAGTACTTCAAGTTGGAAAATGGGTTTAGGAGGGACATTAAGAAAGTAACTTGCTCTGAAATGGTCTTTGAAAAGTATTTCTTGGTGTTGACATTAAGAAAGTAACTTGCTCTGAAATGGTCTTTGAAAAGTATTTCTTGGTGTTGAGGTAACCAAAAAGCTGTAAAGTATAGTTGTGGGTGAAAAAGATAAGTACTCCAAGTTGGAAAATGGGTGTAGGAGGGACATTAAGAAAGTAACTTGCTCTGAAATGGTCTTTGAAAAGTATTTCTTGGTGTTGAGGTATCCAAAAAGCTGTAAAGTATAGTTGTGATTGAAAAAGATAAGTACTTCAAGTTGGAAAATGGGTTTTAGGAGGGACATTAAGAAAGTAACTTGCTCTGAAATGGTCTTTGAAAAGTATTTCTTGGTGTTGAGGTATCCAAAAAGCTGTAAAGTATAGTTGTGGGTGAAAAAGATAAGTACTTCAAGTTGGAAAAATGGGTTTAGGAGGGATATTAAGAAAGTAACTTGCTCTGAAATGGTCTTTGAAGAGTATTTCTTGGTGTTGAGGTATCCAAAAAGCTGTAAAGTGTAGTTGTGGGTGAAAAAGATAAGTACTTCAAGTTGAAAAAAGGGTTTAGAGGGACATTAAGAAAGTAACTTGCTCTGAAATGGCCTTTGAAAAGTATTTCTTGGTGTTGAGGTAACCAAAAAGCTGTAAAGTATAGTTGTGGGTGAAAAAGATAAGTACTTCAAGTTGGAAAATGGGTTTAGGAGGGACATTAAGAAAGTAACTTGCTCTGAAATGGTCTTTGAAAAGTATTTCTTGGTGTTGAGGTAACCAAAAAGCTGTAAAGTATAGTTGTGGGTGTAAAAGATAAGTACTTCAAGTTGAAAAAATGGGTTTAGAAGGGACATTAAGAAAGTAACTTGCTCTGAAATGGTCTTTGAAAAGTATTTCTTGGTGTTGAGGTATCCAAAAGCTGTAAAGTATAGTTGTTGGTGAAAAAGATAAGTACTTCAAGTTGGAAAATGGGTTTAGGAGGGACATTAAGAAAGTAACTTGCTCTGAAATGGTCTTTGAAAAGTATTTCTTGGTGTTGAGGTATCCAAAAAGCTGTAAAGTATAGTTGTGGGTGAAAAAGATAAGTACTTCAAGTTGGAAAATGGGTTTAGAAGGGACATTAAGAAAGTAACTTGCTCTGAAATGGTCTTTGAAAGTATTTCTTGGTGTTGAGGTATCCAAAAAGCTGTAAAGTATAGTTGTGAATGAAAAAGATAAGTACTTCAAGTTGAAAAATGGGTTTAGAAGGGACATTAAGAAAGTAACTTGCTCTGAAATGGTCTTTTTGAAAAGTATTTCTTGGTGTTGAGGTATCCAAAAAGCTGTAAAGTATAGTTTGTGGGTGAAAAAGATAAGTACTTCAAGTTGGAAAATGGGTTTAGGAGGGACATTAAGAAAGTAACTTGCTCTGAAATGGTCTTTGAAAAGTATTTCTTGGTGTTGAGGTATCCAAAAAGCTGTAAAGTATAGTTGTGGGTGAAAAAGATAAGTACTTCAAGTTGGAAAATGGGTTTAGAAGGGACATTAAGAAAGTAACTTGCTCTGAAATGGTCTTTGAAAAGTATTTCTTGGTGTTGAGGTATCCGAAAAGCTGTAAAGTATAGTTGTGTGAATGAAAAAGATAAGTACTTCAAGTTGGAAAATGGGTTTAGGAGGGACATTAAGAAAGTAACTTGCTCTAAAATGGTATTTGAAAAGTATTTCTCGGTGTTGAGGTATCCAAAAAGCTGTAAAGTATAGTTGTGGGTGAAAAAGATAAGTACTTCAAGTTGGAAAATGGATATAGAAGGGACATTAAGAAAGTAACTTGCTCCGAAATGGTCTTTGAAAAGTATTTCTTGGTGTTGAGGTATCAAAAAGCTGTAAAGTATAGTTGTGGGTGAAAAAGATAAGTACTTCAAGTTGGAAAATGGGTTTAGGAGGGACATTAAGAAAGTAACTTGCTCTAAAATGGTGTTTGAAAAGTATTTCTTGGTGTTGAGGTATCCAAAAAGCTGTAAAGTATAGTTGCGGGTGAAAAAGATAAGTACTTCAAGTTGGAAAATGGGTTTTAGGAGGGACATTAAAAGTAACTTGCTCTGGAATGGTCTTTGAAAAGTATTTCTTGTGTTGAGGTATCCAAAAAGCTGTAAAGTATAGTTGTGAATGAAAAAGATAAGTACTTCAAGTTGGAAAATGGGTTTAGGAGGGACATTAAGAAAGTAACTTGCTCTAAAATGGTCTTTGAAAAGTATTTCTTGGTGTTGAGGTATCCAAAAAGCTGTAAAGTATAGTTGTGGGTGAAAAAAGAAGTACTTCAAGTTGGAAAATGGGTTTAGGAGGGTCATTAAGAAAGTAACTTGCTCTGAAATGGTCTTTGAAGAGTATTTCTTGGTGTTGAGGTATCCAAAAAGCTGTAAAGTATAGTTGTTGGTGAAAAAGATAAGTACTTCAAGTTGGAAAATGGGTTTAGGAGGGACATTAAGAAAGTAACTTGCTCTGAAATGGTCTTTGAAAAGTATTTCTTGGTGTTGACATTAAGAAAGTAACTTGCTCTGAAATGGTCTTTGAAAAGTATTTCTTGGTGTTGAGGTAACCAAAAAGCTGTAAAGTATAGTTGTGGGTGAAAAAGATAAGTACTCCAAGTTGGAAAATGGGTGTAGGAGGGACATTAAGAAAGTAACTTGCTCTGAAATGGTCTTTGAAAAGTATTTCTTGGTGTTGAGGTATCCAAAAAGCTGTAAAGTATAGTTGTGATTGAAAAAGATAAGTACTTCAAGTTGGAAAATGGGTTTAGGAGGGACATTAAAAGTAACTTGCTCTGAAATGGTCTTTGAAAAGTATTTCTTGGTGTTGAGGTATCCAAAAGCTGTAAAGTATAGTTGTGGGTGAAAAAGATAAGTACTTCAAGTTGGAAAATGGGTTTAGGAGGGATATTAAGAAAGTAACTTGCTCTGAAATGGTCTTTGAAGAGTATTTCTTGGTGTGTTGAGGTATCCAAAAAGCTGTAAAGTGTAGTTGTGGGTGAAAAAGATAAGTACTTCAAGTTGAAAAAAGGGTTTAGGAGGGACATTAAGAAAGTAACTTGCTCTGAAATGGCCTTTGAAAAGTATTTCTTGGTGTTGAGGTAACCAAAAAGCTGTAAAGTATAGTTGTGGGTGAAAAAGATAAGTACTTCAAGTTGGAAAATGGGTTTAGGAGGGACATTAAGAAAGTAACTTGCTCTGAAATGGTCTTTGAAAAGTATTTCTTGGTGTTGAGGTAACCAAAAAGCTGTAAAGTATAGTTGTGGGTGTAAAAGATAAGTACTTCAAGTTGGAAAATGGGTTTAGAAGGGACATTAAGAAAGTAACTTGCTCTGAAATGGTCTTTGAAAAGTATTTCTTGGTGTTGAGGTATCCAAAAGCTGTAAAGTATAGTTTGTTGGTGAAAAAGATAAGTACTTCAAGTTGGAAAATGGGTTTAGGAGGGACATTAAGAAAGTAACTTGCTCTGAAATGGTCTTTGAAAAGTATTTCTTGGTGTTGAGGTATCCAAAAAGCTGTAAAGTATAGTTGTGGGTGAAAAAGATAAGTACTTCAAGTTGGAAAATGGGTTTAGAAGGGACATTAAGAAAGTAACTTGCTCTGAAATGGTCTTTGAAAAAAGTATTTCTTGGTGTTGAGGTATCCAAAAAGCTGTAAAGTATAGTTGTGAATGAAAAAGATAAGTACTTCAAGTTGAAAAATGGGTTTAGAAGGGACATTAAGAAAGTAACTTGCTCTGAAATGGTCTTTGAAAAGTATTTCTTGGTGTTGAGGTGTCCAAAAAGCTGTAAAGTATAGTTGTGGGTGAAAAAGATAAGTACTTCAAGTTGAAAATGGGTTTAGGAGGGACATTAAGAAAGTAACTTGCTCTGAAATGGTCTTTGAAAAGTATTTCTTGGTGTTGAGGTATCCAAAAAGCTGTAAAGTATAGTTTGTGGGTGAAAAAGATAAGTACTTCAAGTTGGAAAATGGGTTTAGAAGGGACATTAAGAAAGTAACTTGCTCTGAAATGGTCTTTGAAAAGTATTTCTTGGTGTTGAGGTATCCAAAAAGCTGTAAAGTATAGTTGTGAATGAAAAAGATAAGTACTTAAAGTTGGAAAATGGGTTTAGGAGGGACATTAAGAAAGTAACTTGCTCTAAAATGGTATTTGAAAAGTATTTCTCGGTGTTGAGGTATCCAAAAAGCTGTAAAGTATAGTTGTGGTGAAAAAGATAAGTACTTCAAGTTGGAAAATGGATATAGAAGGGACATTAAGAAAGTAACTTGCTCCGAAATGGTCTTTGAAAAGTATTTCTTGGTGTTGAGGTATCCAAAAAGCTGTAAAGTATAGTTGTGGGTGAAAAAGATAAGTACTTCAAGTTGGAAAATGGGTTTAGGAGGGACATTAAGAAAGTAACTTGCTCTAAAATGGTGTTTGAAAAGTATTTCTTGGTGTTGAGGTATCCAAAAAGCTGTAAAGTATAGTTGCGGGTGAAAAAGATAAGTACTTCAAGTTGGAAAATGGGTTTAGGAGGGACATTAAGAAAGTAACTTGCTCTGGAATGGTCTTTGAAAAGTATTTCTTGGTGTTGAGGTATCCAAAAAGCTGTAAAGTATAGTTGTGAATGAAAAAGATAAGTACTTCAAGTTGAAAATGGGTTTAGGAGGGACATTAAGAAAGTAACTTGCTCTAAAATGGTCTTTGAAAAGTATTTCTTGGTGTTGAGGTATCCAAAAAGCTGTAAAGTATAGTTGTGGGTGAAAAAGATAAGTACTTCAAGTTGGAAAATGGGTTTAGGAGGGTCATTAAGAAAGTAACTTGCTCTGAAATGGTCTTTGAAGAGTATTTCTTGGTGTTGAGGTATCCAAAAAGCTGTAAAGTATAGTTTTTGGGTGAAAAAGATAAGTACTTCAAGTTGAAAAAAGGGTTAAGGAGGGACATTAAGAAAGTAACTTGCTCTGAAATGGTCTTTGAAAAGTATTTCTTGGTGTTGAGGTAACCAAAAAGCTGTATAGTATAGTTGTGGGTGAAAAAGATAAGTACTCCAAGTTGGAAAATGGGTGTAGGAGGGACATTAAGAAAGTAACTTGCTCTGAAATGGTCTTTGAAAAGTTTTTCTTGGTGTTGAGGTATCCAAAAGCTGTAAAGTATAGTTGTGGGTGAAAAAGATAAGTACTTCAAGTTGAAAAATGGGTTAGAAGGGACTTTAGAAAGTAACTTGCTCTGAAATGGTCTTTGAAAAGTATTTCTTGGTGTTGAGGTATCCAAAAAGCTGTAAAGTATAGTTGTGGGTGAAAAAGATAAGTACTTCAAGTTGGAAAATGGGTTTAGGAGGGACATTAAGAAATTAACTTGCTCTGAAATGGTCATTGAAAAGTATTTCTTGGAGTTGAGGTATCCAAAAAGCTGTAAAGTATAGTTACGGGTGAAAAAGATAAGTACTTCAAGTTGGAAAATGGGTTTAGGAGGGACATTAAGAAAGTAACTTGCTCTGGAATAGTCTTTGAAAAGTATTTCTTGGTGTTGAGGTATCCAAAAAGCTGTAAAGTATAGTTGTGGGTGTAAAAGATAAGTACTTCAAGTTGAAAAATGGGTTTAGAAGGGACATTAAGAAAGTAACTTGCTCTGAAAATGGTCTTTGAAAAGTATTTCTGGTGTTGAGGTATCCAAAAGCTGTAAAGTATAGTTGTGGGTGAAAAAGATAAGTACTTCAAGTTGAAAATGGGTTTAGGAGGGACATTAAGAAATTAACTTGCTCTGAAATGGTCATTGAAAAGTATTTCTGGAGTTGAGGTATCCAAAAAGCTGTAAAGTATAGTTGTGGGTGTAAAAGATAAGTACTTCAAGTTGAAAAATGGGTTTAGAAGGGACATTAAGAAAGTCACTTGCTCTGAAATGGTCTTTGAAAAGTATTTCTTGGTGTTGAGGTATCCAAAAAGCTGTAAAGTATAGTTGTGGGTGAAACAAGATAAGCACTTCAAGTTGGAAAATGGGTTTAGGAGGGACATTAAGAAATTAACTTGCTCTGAAATGGTCTTTGAAAAGTATTTCTTGGTGTTGAGGTATCCAAAAAGCTGTAAAGTATAGTTGTGATTGAAAAGATAAGTACTTCAAGTTGGAAAATGGGTTTTAGGAGGGACATTAAGAAAGTAACTTGCTCTGAAATGGTCTTTGAAAAGTATTTCTTGGTGTTGAGGTATCCAAAAAGCTGTAAAGTATAGTTGTGGGTGAAAAAAGAAGTACTTCAAGTTGGAAAATGGGTTTAGGAGGGATATTAAGAAAGTAACTTGCTCTGAAATGGTCTTTGAAGAGTATTTCTTGGTGTTGAGGTATCCAAAAAGCTGTAAAGTGTAGTTGTGGGTGAAAAGATAAGTACTTTCAAGTTGAAAAAAGGGTTTAGGAGGGACATTAAGAAAGTAACTTGCTCTGAAATGGCCTTTGAAAAGTATTTCTTGGTGTTGAGGTAACCAAAAGCTGTAAAGTATAGTTGTGGGTGAAAAAGATAAGTACTTCAAGTTGGAAAATGGGTTTAGGGGAGGGACATTAAGAAAGTAACTTGCTCTGAAATGGTCTTTGAAAAGTATTTCTTGGTGTTGAGGTAACCAAAAAGCTGTAAAGTATAGTTGTGGGTGTAAAAGATAAGTACTTCAAGTTGAAAAATGGGTTTAGAAGGGACATTAAGAAAGTAACTTGCTCTGAAATGGTCTTTGAAAAGTATTTCTTGGTGTTGAGGTATCCAAAAGCTGTAAAGTATAGTTGTTGGTGAAAAAGATAAGTACTTCAAGTTGGAAAATGGGTTTAGGAGGGACATTAAGAAAGTAACTTGCTCTGAAATGGTCTTTGAAAAGTATTTCTTGGTGTTGAGGTATCCAAAAAGCTGTAAAGTATAGTTGTGGGTGAAAAAGATAAGTACTTCAAGTTGGAAAATGGGTTTAGAAGGGACATTAAGAAAGTAACTTGCTCTGAAATGGTCTTTGAAAAGTATTTCTTGGTGTTGAGGTATCCAAAAAAAGCTGTAAAGTATAGTTTTGAATGAAAAAGATAAGTACTTCAAGTTGAAAAATGGGTTTAGAAGGGACATTAAGAAAGTAACTTGCTCTGAAATGGTCTTTGAAAAGTATTTCTTGGTGTTGAGGTATCCAAAAAGCTGTAAAGTATAGTTGTGGGTGAAAAAAAGATAAGTACTTCAAGTTGGAAAATGGGTTTAGGAGGGACATTAAGAAAGTAACTTGCTCTGAATGGTCTTTGAAAAGTATTTCTTGGTGTTGAGGTATCCAAAAGCTGTAAAGTATAGTTGTGGGTGAAAAGATAAGTACTTCAAGTTGAAAATGGTTTTAGAAGGGACATTAAGAAAGTAACTTGCTCTGAAATGGTCTTTGAAAAGTATTTCTTGGTGTTGAGGTATCCAAAAAGCTGTAAAGTATAGTTGTGAATGAAAAAGATAAGTACTTCAAGTTGGAAAATGGGTTTAGGAGGGACATTAAGAAAGTAACTTGCTCTAAAATGGTATTTGAAAGTATTTCTCGGTGTTGAGGTATCCAAAAAGCTGTAAAGTATAGTTGTGGGTGAAAAAGATAAGTACTTCAAGTTGGAAAATGGATATAGAAGGGACATTAAGAAAGTAACTTGCTCCGAAATGGTCTTTGAAAAGTATTTCTTGGTGTTGAGGTATCCAAAAAGCTGTAAAGTATAGTGGTGTGAAAAAGATAAGTACTTCAAGTTGGAAAATGGTTTAGGAGGGACATTAAGAAAGTAACTTGCTCTAAAATGGTGTTTGAAAAGTATTTCTTGGTGTTGAGGTATCCAAAAAGCTGTAAAGTATAGTTGCGGGTGAAAAAGATAAGTACTTCAAGTTGGAAAATGGTTTAGGAGGGACATTAAGAAAGTAACTTGCTCTGAATGGTCTTTGAAAAGTATTTCTTGGTGTTGAGGTATCCAAAAAGCTGTAAAGTATAGTTGTGAATGAAAAAGATAAGTACTTCAAGTTGGAAAATGGGTTTAGGAGGGACATTAAGAAAGTAACTTGCTCTAAAATGGTCTTTGAAAAGTATTTCTTGGTGTTGAGGTATCCAAAAAGCTGTAAAGTATAGTTGTGGGTGAAAAAGATAAGTACTTCAAGTTGGAAAATGGGTTTAGGAGGGTCATTAAGAAAGTAACTTGCTCTGAAATGGTCTTTGAAGAGTATTTCTTGGTGTTGAGGTATCCAAAAAGCTGTAAAGTATAGTTTTGGGTGAAAAAGATAAGTACTTCAAGTTGAAAAAAAAGGGTTAAGGAGGGACATTAAGAAAGTAACTTGCTCTGAAATGGTCTTTGAAAAGTATTTCTTGGTGTTGAGGTAACCAAAAAGCTGTATAGTATAGTTGGTGGTGAAAAAGATAAGTACTCCAAGTTGGAAAATGGGTGTAGAGGGACAATTAAGAAAGTAACTTGCTCTGAAATGGTCTTTGAAAAGTTTTTCTTGGTGTTGAGGTATCCAAAAAGCTGTAAAGTATAGTTGTGGGTGAAAAAGATAAGTACTTCAAGTTGAAAAATGGGTTTAGAAGGGACTTTAAGAAAGTAACTTGCTCTGAAATGGTCTTTGAAAAGTATTTCTTGGTGTTGAGGTATCCAAAAAGCTGTAAAGTATAGTTGTGGGTGAAAAAGATAAGTACTTCAAGTTGGAAAATGGGTTTAGAGGGACATTAAGAAATTAACTTGCTCTGAAATGGTCATTGAAAAGTATTTCTTGGAGTTGAGGTATCCAAAAAGCTGTAAAGTATAGTTGCTGTGGGTGAAAAAGATAAGTACTTCAAGTTGGAAAATGGGTTTAGGAGGGACATTAAGAAAGTAACTTGCTCTGGAATAGTCTTTGAAAAGTATTTCTTGGTGTTGAGGTATCCAAAAAGCTGTAAAGTATAGTTGTGGGTGTAAAAGATAAGTACTTCAAGTTGAAAAATGGGTTTAGAAGGGACATTAAGAAAGTAACTTGCTCTGAAATGGTCTTTGAAAAGTATTTCTTGGTGTTGAGGTATCCAAAAAGCTGTAAAGTATAGTTGTGGGTGAACAAGATAAGCACTTCAAGTTGGAAAATGGGTTTTAGGAGGGACATTAAGAAATTAACTTGCTCTGAAATGGTCTTTGAAAAGTATTTCTTGGTGTTGAGGTATCCAAAAAGCTGTAAAGTATAGTTGTGATTGAAAAAGATAAGTACTTCAAGTTGGAAAATGGGTTTAGGAGGGACATTAAGAAAGTAACTTGCTCTGAAATGGTCTTTGAAAAGTATTTCTTGGTGTTGAGGTATCCAAAAAGCTGTAAAGTATAGTTGTGGGTGAAAAAGATAAGTACTTCAAGTTGGAAAATGGGTTTAGGAGGGACATTAAGAAAGTAACTTGCTCTGAAATGGTCTTTGAAGAGTATTTCTTGGTGTTGAGGTATCCAAAAAGCTGTAAAGTATAGTTGTGGGTGAAAAAGATAAGTACTTCAAGTTGAAAAAGGGTTTAGGAGGGACATTAAGAAAGTAACTTGCTCTGAAATGGCCTTTGAAAAGTATTTCTTGGTGTTGAGGTAACCAAAAAGCTGTAAAGTATAGTTGTGGGAAAAAGATAAGTACTTCAAGTTGGAAAATGGGTTTAGGAGGGATATTAAGAAAGTAACTTGCTCTGAAATGGTCTTTGAAAAGTATTTCTTGGTGTTGAGGTAACCAAAAAGCTGTAAAGTATAGTTGTGGGTGAAAAAAAAAAGATAAGTACTTCAAGTTGAAAAATGGGTTTAGAAGGGACATCAAGAAAGTAACTTGCTCTGAAATGGTCTTTGAAAAGTATTTCTTGGTGTTGAGGTATCCAAAAGCTGTAAAGTATAGTTGTTGGTGAAAAAGATAAGTACTTCAAGTTGGAAAATGGGTTTAGGAGGGACATTAAGAAAGTAACTTGCTCTGAAATGGTCTTTGAAAAGTATTTCTTGGTGTTGAGGTATCCAAAAAGCTGTAAAGTATAGTTGTGGGTGAAAAAGATAAGTACTTCAAGTTGGAAAATGGGTTTAGAAGGGACATTAAGAAAGTAACTTGCTCTGAAATGGTCTTTGAAAAGTATTTCTTGGTGTTGAGGTATCCAAAAAGCTGTAAAGTAAGTTGTGAATGAAAAAGATAAGTACTTCAAGTTGGAAAATGGGTTTAGGAGGGACATTAAGAAAGTAACTTGCTCTAAAATGGTCTTTGAAAAGTATTTCTTGGTGTTGAGGTATCCAAAAAGCTGTAAAGTATAGTTGTGGGTGAAAAAGATAAGTACTTCAAGTTGGAAAATGGGTTTAGGAGGGACATTAAGAAAGTAACTTGCTCTGAAATAGTCTTTGAAGAGTATTTCTTGGTGTTGAGGTATCCAAAAAGCTGTAAAGTATAGTTGTGGGTGAAAAAGATAAGTACTTCAAGTTGAAAAAGGGTTAAGGAGGGACATTAAGAAAGTAACTTGCTCTGAAATGGTCTTTGAAAAGTATTTCTTGGTGTTGAGGTAACCAAAAAGCTGTAAAGTATAGTTGTGGGTGAAAAAGATAAGTACTCCAAGTTGGAAAATGGGTTTAGGAGGGACATTAAGAAAGTAACTTGCTCTGAAATGGTCTTTGAAAAGTATTTTTTCTTGGTGTTGAGGTATCCAAAAAGCTGTAAAGTATAGTTGTGGGTGAAAAAGATAAGTACTTCAAGTTGAAAATGGGTTTAGAAGGGACGTTAAGAAAGTAACTTGCTCTGAAATGGTCTTTGAAAAGTATTTCTTGGTGTTGAGGTATCCAAAAAGCTGTAAAGTATAGTTGTGGGTGAAAAAGATAAGTAATTCAAGTTGGAAAATGGGTTTAGGAGGGACATTAAGAAAGTAACTTGCTCTGAAATGGTCATTGAAAAGTATTTCTTGGTGTTGAGGTATCCAAAAAGCTGTAAAGTATAGTTGTGGGTGTAAAAGATAAGTACTTCAAGTTGAAAAATGGGTTTAGAAGGGACATTAAGAAAGTAACTTGCTCTGAAATGGTCTTTGAAAAGTATTTTTTGGTGTTGAGGTATCCAAAAAACTGTAAAGTATAGTTGTGGGTGAAAAAGATAAGTACTTCAAGTTGGAAAATGGGTTTAGAAGGGACATTAAGAAAGTAACTTGCTCTGAAATGGTCTTTGAAAAGTATTTCTTGGTGTTGAGGTATCCAAAAAGCTGTAAAGTATAGTTGTGAATGAAAAAGATAAGTACTTCAAGTTGGAAAATGGGTTTAGGAGGGACATTAAGAAAGTAACTTGCTCTGAAATAGTCTTTGAAAAGTATTTTGGTGTTGAGGTATCCAAAAAGCTGTAAAGTATAGTTGTGGGTGAAAAAGATAAGTACTTCAAGTTGGAAAATGGGTTTAGGAGGGACATTAAGAAAGTAACTTGCTCTGAAATGGTCTTTGAAGAGTATTTCTTGGTGTTGAGGTATCCAAAAAGCTGTAAAGTATAGTTGTGGGTGAAAAAGATAAGTACTTCAAGTTGAAAAAAGGGTTTAGGAGGGACATTAAGAAAGTAACTTGCTCTGAAATGGCCTTTGAAAAGTATTTCTTGGTGTTGAGGTAACCAAAAAGCTGTAAAGTATAGTTGTGGGTGAAAAAGATAAGTACTTCAAGTTGGAAAATGGGTTTAGGAGGGACATTAAGAAAGTAACTTGCTCTGAAATGGTCTTTGAAAAGTATTTCTTGGTGTTGAGGTAACCAAAAAGCTGTAAAGTATAGTTGTGGGTGTAAAAGATAAGTACTTCAAGTTGAAAAATGGGTTTAGAGGGACATTAAGAAAGTAACTTGCTCTGAAATGGTCTTTGAAAAGTATTTCTTGGTGTTGAGGTATCCAAAAAGCTGTAAAGTATAGTTGTGGGTGAAAAAGATAAGTACTTCAAGTTGGAAAATGGGTTTAGGAGGGACATTAAGAAAGTAACTTGCTCTGAAATGGTCTTTGAAAGTATTTCTTGCCTTTGAGGTATCCAAAAAGCTGTAAAGTATAGTTGTGGATGAAAAACATGGGTACTTCAATGGGAAAATGGGTTTAGGACGGTCACTAAGAAAAGAACTTGTTCTGAAATGCCTTTTGAAAAAGTATTGCTTGGAGTCCAGTCATGACCTTCTGATAGGGTTCTACCGATTATGTAATCAATTTCTCAGAAATCCATTTGTGCTAGTCGATTACGTCATTCTATATTCATATATGGACCCCAGTCATGACCTTCTGATAGGGTTCTACCGATTATGTAATCAATTTCTCAGAAATCCATTTGTCCTAGTCGATTACGTCATTCTATGTCCATATATGGACCCCCGTCACGACCTCCTGATAGGGTTCTACTGATTATGTAATCAATTTCTCAGAAATCCATTTTTCCTAGTCGATTACGTCATTCTATGTCCATATATGGACCCCAGTCATGACCTTCTGATAGGGTTCTACCGATTATGTAATCTATTTCTCAGAAATCCATTTGTCCTAGTTGATTACGTCGTTCTATATCCATATATGGACCCCCGTCACGACCTCCTGATAGGGTTCTACTGATTATGTGATCAATTTCTCAGAAATCCATTTGTCCTAGTCGATTACGTCATTCTATGTCCATATATGGACCCCAGTTGTGACCTTCTGATAGGGTTCTACTATCTACCGATTATGTAATCAATTTCTCAGAAATCCATTTGTCCTAGTCGATTACGTCATTCTATGACCATATATGGACCCCCGTCACGATCTCCTGATAGGGTTCTACTGATTATGTAATCAATTTCTCAGAAATCCATTTGTCCTAGTCGATTACGTCATTCTATGTCCATATATATGGACCCCAGTCATGACCTTCTGATAGGGTTCTACCGATTATGTAATCAATTTCTCAGAAATCCATTGTCCTAGTCGATACGTCATTCTATGACCATATATGGACCCCCGTCACGACCTCCTGATAGGGTTCTACTGATTATGTAATCAATTTCTCAGAAATCCATTTGTCCTAGTCGATTACGTCATTCTATGTCCATATATGGACCCCCGTCACGATCTCCTGATAGGGTTCTACTGATTATGTAATCAATTTCTCAGAAATCCATTTGTCCTAGTCGATTACGTCATTCTATGTCCATATATGGACCCCGTCACGAGCTCCTGATAGGGTTCTACCGATTATGTAATCAATTTCTCGGGAATTCTCTCCCTTCGATTACGCAATCAATATATCTCTTCCCCACCTTCCCCTTAGAAAACAACAAATTAATTCCCCTTTCTTGAATCAATAATTCCCCTTAGAAACAACAAACTAATTCCCTTTCGTGAATCAATAATTCCCCTTAGAAACAACAAATTAATTCCCCTTTGTGTGTCAAATCAATCAACCATGACATCATCTGTCACGTGTGATCTAAACTTTGCCCCGGAAACAATTCTGGTCGAACTCCAAAGATATTAATAAACTTCCGGAAACAATCGACCTTGGAAAAAGAGGTCATTGACCCGTTCGTGGATCGATAAAATTATGTAAAAAAGTTGTAGGTGGCAGCAGGGGTGCCCGTCACGAGTCAGTAAGGCCTTTCTACTGATACACACAAAAAGCCACAGAAACGTTTTACATGCAGGAACAACTTTTCTGTAATACCTCCTCAAAACCTTACAGAATAGAAATTGTCAGTTTTCAGTTTGACAGTTTTCACCTGATTTTTACGCCCATATTACAGAACAGCACTAATATACAGACAATAGAAAATAGCTGATTTTAGATCATATTCACTCATTTATATTTCTAGTCTTTGCTTTGTTCTCATTTATTCTATGTTAACGTCAGTGCTAATTTTCTTTCGTATTTATATGGCATGTCATTTATGCCTCGTTTAAGATCAAATAAACAGCTTAAATTTATATTGTAATTGTGCTGCTTAATTTTTTAGCCTGTTGCATTCCCCATGCAACAGGCTAAATTGAAAATAATGGAAATATAATGGAAAATAATGGACGAATAGAATGACAAAAAAAAGGGTTTCAAACATTAAAAACAAGTGAACTGTTACAAATCTAATGCGGGAGAAGTTCTACCACAAATAATTGTTGCCACTATAATCCTTGAGCATCATTTTTGCTTTGCCTGAGATCAAATTGACAGCTTTAATTTGAACTATAATCGTGGCAGTTAATTCTGATACATTAAAAAGAATGAACCTAAAAGGAAGAATGAACTTAAAAGGAAGAATGAATTAATTTAAATGTATCACATGTTTCATAATTTACACCAACTTAATTGTCAAAAATTGTTAGGAAAACTAATATAAAAACAATCCTTGGAATTTTAAAAATAAATATCTCAATTGTAATAATAAGAATTGTTATAATCAGTTTAATTTCAATTGATGTAAAATATCTATCTTGAAAACTTGGGTGATGCCAAGTTGGATAGGTTAAGGATTCCTCATAGCACAGAGAGCATTTGGACGGGTGGCATGCTGCACTCCGTCCTGTTTAGATTCTTAAAAGGGTACTAATGCCATTATCTTTTTATTGTTTTATGTTAATTAGTTCTCACAATAGTCTTGACTTAATTAAGAGCAATACGTCTCTAGTATTTATTTATTTTTTTTTTAATCTGGGCTCATCATATGAAGCGGAGGGTTATAAATTTCAACTTTTTCTATTATAAGTTAAAATTCATTGTGGCATATAAAAAAACTGATTACTGGGCGTATTCGTCCCCCACAAGGCTTCAAGCTGCTGAGGAATCAGATTAGAATTTTCAATCTTACCCTTAATCAAACAGGTTGACAATCACCAAAAATGTTCTTTAAAGAGAATGCAGTAGGTTTTAATCATATTGTCTTTAATTCCAGGGTCAGGATTTAGGTTACGCAAATCATAAACCAACTTGCCAACGAATGAACCAACTAAAACCGACGGATAAACCAACTTGGTCAATACAGTCATATTAGTGAAAATCTTGACTAATTTTACAAACTCTCTTCGAGTTACTACAAAAAAAAGCACATCGATTGTTTGACCATTATTAACAGTGTAAAACAATTCCACTGTTTTTTCGAACAACGTGGTGAACTAAGGAGTGTTCTAGAACAATCTAGTTCTTGTAAATCATTTTGGTTTTATTCAGAGCTTGGGTGCTCATGAATTCAAAAAAAACTCAAGTTACACAATGTAAAGGAGTCTTTGGCCCTCCCAAAATCATGAAAATCAGTTCCTCCTCTTCCAAAATGCTTTACATTAATGAAACGCTTGACAAAACTGAGAAAATATAAATTTAAAAATTCACCAAGAAAACGGGGATGATTTTCAGTCTGTGGGCGAAAAGAAGCGGTAAAATAAAAGAAAATATTTTTGCCAAACCTCCTCTGCCTCTGCCAGGGCCTCTGCTAAACCTCCTTGAGTGCTCAAACAAAAAGGAGACTAAATCTAATAAATCAGCAAACCTTAAAAAAGTTACCAGTGGCAGCTGGGGTTCGTTCCTTACTATATCCAGCTAATATAAATAGCATCATTATATAGCTTTTTTGTAAAATCCTTTGTGGTTGAAACCTACGATTATGACATCATTCATCATCTTGTATGCGAAGATGTAGTTTTGTCAAAAATGGATTTTAGTTTTAATGTTATGTTTTGGTACTTACAAAAGCACGTAGGTATAGCAATTTCCTTTAAAATGGGCACTTAAATAGCTTTCTATGTTGCTCCAGTGCTCCGCTACCAATGGAAGAAAAAAAAAATAAAAAGAGGACACATCAGTGCTACTCATTAAAAAAAAGTGACTTTCTTTGTTGTTCCAGTGAAGGGACTGTGTATTTCCTGTATTGAGCTTTAGGCCATGACAATTCCAACGTTGTACTTTTTGTTTCGATCCGACTATATATTTAAAAGTGTCAGGGAATTTTTTTCTAAATTTCCTTAAATTTCGTTTCAAAATCACATTTTACTATTAAATCGAATCTAAATAATAGTTATCATTCCCAAATAAGCTAGAAATGACAATTTTGTCTCGCTTGCCTGTTGATTTAGGCGTTTTTATTTTTGGCAACTATGGGCTGAGGTTCTTTCCATACCAGATAACGGCTAGTGCTGAAACCATGATGTTGCAGAAGTTTTAATGAGCATGAACTTTCAATTTAACAAACATGAACTAAGTATTTTACGTACCATAAGATTGAGAACTGATACTGACTGAGAAAACTAAGAGTTTATTGATCAATCCCTTAGAATATATCCTTCGATAAAATTTTCACTAAGACTTTTTTGAATAATTTTATTTGAAAGTTTTAGTCTCAGCCTTTAATACAGGTTAGGCAATAAATATATTTTTAGGAAGGGGCTCTGAAAGTACTCATGTTGTTTCAATTCAGGAGAACCAGGAAAGTAGCTAAGATTTAACTTTTTAGGGGGTGGGGATGTATCGTTATACAGTCTTACATCTTCTAACATTACATGAGTAGGGTGTTTCAAATCCTGAGAATGTAGGAAGGAGAGCCAGACATCTGAAAAAATCCATGACCAAAGAATTTACGAAAGGGGTATTTTTGCCTGACCTTGAAATCCTTTATATATCCTTTAATCTAAAATGTTTTTCTCATAATTTGTTTAATTTGTTTTCTTTTCCAGATTTTTCTTTTACGAAATATGTTCTTTTGGTTTCAAACCATTAGTAATGGCTTTGTAAATAATAACTTCTTAAACCTTTAGTTTACACTAACACTTTTTAGACAAATTATATTTAGACAAACAATTTTAGAAAAATAGTAAAACCAGTAATTGGACATAATTATGCCTTTTTAAGGTCCATTAAAGATCAATAAAGGTCATGTTTTCATCAAGGGTGTATTAAATACTCCGCGAGGTGAAAATGTTCATTTTGGGAAATTGATAGTGCAAACTGTTATGACATCTGTTTAACAATACATTAAAGAGGAGTTTACTTTCTGTTGCCCGTTCCGTGTTGTCTGTTTTTTATAGGAAAGATGCCAGCTATAACTTGTCAGTGATCTCAAATGTAAACACAGATCTAGACATGAGTCCGTTCTCTGAAGAAACTCATGTAGAAATGTTAAAATAAATAACTTAATTCATGGCTCATTAACTAATTTCTCTTACTTAAAACGTGCCTAAGACTACTCGTGACTGCAAATGCCACTGTTTGCAACTGTGACTACTACTATTAGTATTGCTACAGCTACTTCGATTGTGACTGTGAATACTACTACAACTTCTAGTATTACAAGTAAAACTATTTAACTAAATAAAAAGAGTTTAATGACATCCTGCTTGGCGAAATAGGGTAGTGCATCCAGGTTGTAAAATGGTCTTATCTGCAACATGTCACGAATTCAGTTCAGTTCAGTTCATTTTATTTAACATCAAAATACATTTAACAAATATGCCAATACCCGCCCCAAGAAAGATACCAAAAAGCACTTGCGACTGGGCGGGTACATACACTAAAAAACAACACACACAAATTACATACAAACACTACAAAACAACAAAAAAAAACCAATCAATCTCTCATCAATTCATTTAATAATAATAATAATAATAAAGATAAATAATAATAATAAATAATAATAATAATAATAAAGAGAAAAAAAAAAAAAAAAAAAAAAAAAAAAAAACTATGAACCTTGACCTAACAAATATTTTTTCAATTTATTTTAAATAACCCCAGGTGCTCAGCCGCCTGAATGCTCTCCGGAATAGAGTTCCACACATTAGGTCCTGAAAATCTAGTATGGAAGCCGCCCTGGTTCCACTTCTATTCGGAACAATGAAATCACTAGCATGACGAGTTTCATAATGGTGCAAAGACCTATTGTCATTAAAATAATCACGAAAAACCTCTGGACTAACATCATTCCAGCATTGATAAGCAAAAATTCCTATTTGGTAGTCTCGTAGCTGTCCTACATTCAACACTTACAACTTGTTGAAGCAAGCTGAAGTGTTATTTACACCTTCAACATACCCACCAATAAGACGCATCGCTCTATTTTGAAGAGTTTGAACACGTTTAAAATTCACATAGAAATTACTTGCCCATAACATACAGCCATACGAAGCATATGGGTGGATCAAAGCATGGTATAAAAGCAATAAAACTCTCTGAGGTAAGAAATTTTTAAAACGACGAATCGCTCCAAGGCCACGTGCAACCTTTGTGGCAACAACATCACTGTGGCGTTTCCACGAAAAATTACAATCAATGTAAAAACCTAAGTACCGGATTTCTTGAACTTGAACTACAGGCTTATTATTAAACAGAATTCTACCATCAATATCACTGGGCTTGCCTACTCTAGAATATACAATAAAATTAGTCTTAGTAACATTAACTGATAACAAACTCAAACTAGTAAAAACATGGAAATTTCTCAGAACACAATTCACTTTCAACACAAGACTATCCAAACAACGACTAGAAAACGTAACTGCAGTGTCATCAGCGAATGACGTTAAGCAACAATCTGGAAGATAAAACCTCATGCTATCCACATAAACCAGAGACAGAAGTGGACCAAGGACCGATCCCTGTGGCATACCACACGACACTTGATAAGGGGAAGAAAAAGCATCATCAATCATCACTTTAATAGACCTCCCACACAAATAACTTTCAAACCACTTCAAACTCACTCCTTTAACACCTAAGCATTCTAATCTTTGCAATAAAATTTTAAAATCTACCGTGTCAAATGCTTTCCCAAAATCAAAAAATACTGTTAGGGGGATTTCACCTTTTACTAAACAATTATTTACAAAATCAACAAGATGAATGGCAGCATGACTAGTGGAATGACCTTTTCGAAACCCGAATTGGGTATCACTGAGTAGGCTATGTTTTGTGAGATGGTCATATAGACGGCGATGAATCACTTTTTCCAAAATTTTTGACAATAAAGGCAGTATTGATATTGGTCTCCAGTTACCGGCATCTGACCTGGCACCCCCTTTGTAAAGCGGGATAACTTTAGCTTGCTTCAACGCTTCTGGAAAGGTCCCCGTTTCCATAGATAAATTAATAATATGGAGAATACATGGTAGTATATACATTAACACAGCTTTAAAACAGTTCTCAGATTCACGCCATCTATCCCAGCAGAATTCGATTTTATATTTTTCACTATTTTAATCACTTCATCACTTGTACACTTTTCAAACTGGAACTCAACAGTATCTCCACGAGAGTCCACGAATTCCTCGCTAAGAAAATTTTCCCTGTCACACCTTACACTCTCTTGAACAGACGAGCCAACCTGAGAATAAAACTGGCCAAAATGATTCGCGACTACATTTTTATCACTCACATAACTTCCGTTTATATCAATGCAAGGCGACTGACTACTTTTCTGATTTCCCATAAACTCATTAATAACCTGCCATGTGGCTTTGGTATCTCCCTTACTATCAGAAAACTTTTCTTCAAAATACTTCTTCTTTGCTTGCCTTCTCATACCGTTCACCTTATTTCTCACTCGCTTGAACTCTGCAAAATCTGCGTCATCCTGACTATTAAGATATTGCTCATATAACAAGTTCCTTTTTTTTATCATGTCTATTATTGCCTCCGTAATCCACGGCTTGCGGGGATCGTCCCTCTTTTGTTTGGTCAAGCGCAAGGGGCATGTTTTCTCATAAATCGGTTGGAAAATATACATGAACTGATTGTACGCTAGAGAAGAATCACCAGAAATCCCCAGGACCGAGTCCCACTTGATACAGCTCAACTCCTCGGCAAAGCTATTCAGATTTTGCTTTTTCAGCTCACGTGCCAGTATTTTTTTAGCTGGGATACGTCGTTTTCTAAGACACGTCACATGAGCAATTACCGGAAGATGATCTGAGCCTGGATATACTATCACATCTGAATAGCTTTGACTCAAATAGCTAGGTCCCACGAAAAACGTTATCAATTAAGGTTGCAGAATGAGTAGAGATTCGGGTAGGTACACAAGTTAAAGGGTAAGGTCACTTGAAGTCATATAATTAAAAAAAATCCAAATTATCACCTGAAAGATCTAAAAGATTATAGTTAAAATCACCCATACAAAAAAAAATCCATGCTTGTAGACGAAACCAACCTCATCAACTCATCAAAACCTGCTACAAACTCATCCAGGCGTGCACTGGGCGGCTTATACACCACACTAATTAAAACTTTTCCTTTTTTCAATTTCTAATTCCAAACAAAAAACTTTCAATCTTACCTTCTATCCATACACCCAAATCCTCCTTCACTATATACTTCATATTTTTCTTAATCAAAAATCCCAGGCCTCCTCGGTTCATAGTTGATCGGTTCCTTACCTCAAAATCATATCCTGGAAAAGAAAAAGCCGAGAGAGATTGGTCAGAACTCAAAAAAGTTTCACAAATACCCATTATATCAAATTTTGAAGAAGATATCTCAATCATCTGCAGAACAACTAAATATCCCGTAGTAAGGTGGCAATTCCACGTGCAAAGACACAGCGACATGTCTCCACTAACTTGCGACGGCAACATATAAGAACTCTCACGAAGAGGCTTTGAATTAATAATAGGCAAATCATCACTTCCAATTTGAGCCTCTAAATGATCTTCAATACGGAGCGGATTACGCATAAATCTATTCAATGAAGAAAAATCATTCAACATAAATAAGGAAATAAAATAATTTCTCTTAATCTAAAAAAAAAAAAAAAAAAAAAAAAAAAAAAAAAAAAAGAGAAAAAAATAGAAAGAAAAAACAAATAAAACAAAAAAAAACACAAATAATCAACATTTACTAAAACACTAAAGAGTGTTAACAAGTGAGCAGATTCGTGTTGGGTGGCTATCACCCTGCTCACGTTTGTAAACACGGCCACGATCAGACCACACGTTTTTTACATCATATCTGTTTCTCGCACCTTCAAAAATCGCTTTTTTCATTTTCGTAAGATATTCAGTGACGAATACACCTGATTTCGCCAGCTTTGATTTCGCTCTGAAAATATTATACGCCGTATCTTTAGTTGCAAATTTAACGAGAACTGGCGCAACAGTCGTAGGTGTCTGGATATTCCGGGCAGCGTTCGGGAAGTCTAAAACGGTTCACAGACAACAACTGTTCTTTCTGGACATTTACACCCATTCTCTTCACTATATCAAGAACAGTAGTACCCAGGTCGTTTCCGGGGTCCTGCTTCACTCCGAAAAAAAACAAAGAATCAAGCAAACGCTCCTGTCCGTAATCGTCCAGCTTTTCCTCAATAGTAGCCACTCGAAGCTCTAATGACTGAATCTGGCTATCCAGCGATGAAAACAGTTTTTCTATTTTCTCAAACTTTACGTTGTATTCTAGCGTGATCGAATCATATATTTCCGAAACAATCAGTTCAGGGTTCAGAGCGGCTTGTTGCGATGAGCCTGCTACTCCTGTCACGGAAACAACTTTTTCCTGAACTTTTTTCTCTATTTCTTTAACTAGGCCAAATTTAAGCTTTGTAACTTCATCTTGTGCTAAAGTAAGCTGATTTCGGATTGCAGATGTTTCGCTCGAAGCAGTTAAATCAGCACCCGCGCCTTTCGCAGTTTTCTTTTTCAGAAACTGATAGTAAAGATCAGGAGAAGATTCACACTCACGGAAAGCATGATTTACGCCCTTAGCCGTTTTTTTCGAAGCTTCCGCATAATTTCCACTATATGAAAGAAGATTCGCTTCTACCACGGTCTGAAAGTCATGGCTAAGGTTATTAAATTTTCAATTTGATTGAATATTTTGAGGGTTATTGTAGTAGATCAAAAGATTCCGGGTGCATCCAAGTTGTCAAAAAACAAATCTGAGTGTATCCATATTGATCTCAGGAACGCCTACGGGTACTAAGCTCTTGCATTTGCATTTGTGGGACGAAAAATGTCAAAATGGTCCTATCTGGCAGTGATGGATGCGCAATCATTACGTAAAGTGTGTACCACCATTAAGCTAATGAAAAAAGAATGCTTTGGGGGTTTCGGGCAAAAAAAAGGAACTTCGAAAAAGAAAATATCTCAAGGGTTTTCGGAAAAATGTTAAAATGGTAGTATCTGGCAGTGGGGGATGCGCAATCATTACGTAAGGTGTGAGCTAGAAGCGGGGATTCCCCCCATAGGTTCCTGTGGTAGGGTTACGCAAAATTGCTTCAAGCATATTAGACCTGTCTGTTTGAAATGTAGTAAGTCGTATGACGTCATTGGAGTCCAGAGGGGTATGTCACGGAGTCTTGCCAATTGTGTTCCCTTTTATTGAACAAGTGACTGCACTGTGCAGGTACGAGCGGCTGGTAGCTCCACTTATCTAGAGGCGAGGGTGTGTAGCGTGGTGTAACATGCGCTTCAAACGTGGGTGAGGGGTTAGGAGGCTATTATTAAAATTGGTGTATTATATGGACCACATTCCAAGTAATCAAATAACATAAACCTGAAATCCTTTAAATACTTACCGTCCTACGCCTAGAAACAGGGATGCCGTGACGTCAGAGGGCATGTCACAGGAATTCTATGGGAAAAGGAAGAGGGCATGTCGTAGAAAAACAAAGGGGGTGTGTCACCTAACCTTTGAACTCTTGCCAAGAGTGGGAATATCGCCTAGAAACAGGGATGCCATGACGTCAGGGGGCATGTTACAGGAATTCTATGGGAAAGGGAGGGCATGTCGTAGAAAAACAAAGGGGGTGTGTCACCTAACCTTTGAACTCAAGCCAAGGGCGGGAATGTCACCTAGAAACAGGGATGCCGTGACGTCAGAGGGCATGTTGAAGAAATTCAATGGAAAAGGGAGGGTATGTTGCAGAAACTGGGGAGGGCATGTCACAGAAAGCCTTATTGAAAAAGGGGTATGTATGTTGTAGAAAAACAAAGGGGGTGTGTCACCTAACCTTGCCATGGGCGAGAATGTCACATAGAAACAGGTGATTGTATTTGTACAGGTGTGTCACGTGATGTCAGAGGGCACGCCCTAGAAATTCACCTGACCTTTGAACTATTGCCAATGGCTACCATAGAAAAAAAAAGGGGTGTGTCACCTAACCATGCCAAGGATGGGAATTTTGACAGGTGTGACGTCCGAGGGCTCCGTTTGAAATCCAGTGTTAATTTCCCTATGACTGCCGTGACGTCAGACGGCTGCACCTGAATCCTATGGGAAAAGGGATAGGGCTACGCTTGAAATCCAATGCTATTTCCCCTATGTTAATTTCCCTATCTATCTGCTTGAATCAATGGAGGGGGTACTACTCGTATAAACTTCAAAGAGGGGTCATTCGATTGGAAATCGAGATTTCTAGTGCCCTTTTTAAGAGTCCAAAGTGATCAGAGGGCAACTGGCCCCCAAAGCCCGATTTCCCACAATACATCTGATAAACATTTGAGGTAGCCATTTTGTTAAAAATGGTTTAAAGATCATATAACAAAAACTCCTTTATGTATGGTCATTTCGTTAGAAATAGTTCAGAGGTCAAATAAGAAAAACTCCTGTGTCGACACAACCCCCCCCCCCCCCAGGGTCTATTGCTCTGGGGGCATACATGGTTATTATGGAAGGTATGCTCGTATAACCGTCACAGAGGGTTCATTTGAATGGAAATTAAAAGTTTTAGTTCATTTTCTCAGAGTGAAAAAAGATCGGAGGGCAACTAGCCACTCCTGCCCTCTACGCCTTTGGATGTATCGGATGGATAAACCCATCCGGTAAAAATTTGAGGTGACCACTTTGTTACAAATAGTTCAACCATCAAATATTAAAACTCCAGGGTCGACATAACACCCCAGGGCCCAGGGACAGGCGTTGTAAGTTATACTCTGGGGATATATATGGTTCTCACAGAAGGGATACTCGTATAAACTTCAGAGAGGGGTCATTTTATTGAAAATAGAAAGTTCTAGTTCACGTTTAAAGATTCAAAAGAGACCGAAGCTTAATTAGTCTCCCTACGCCCTTTTTCCCAAAAACCCATCCGATAAAAATTTTGAGATAGCAATTTTATTAAAAGTAGATCAAACGTCAGATAAAAAAAAACTTCGAGGTTGACACATACCCATTTTTTCACTTTGATATTGTTACTTTGATACCAGTTTTGATACTTTGATGAACATTTGATTTTTTTTAAGTTTGATTTTGAAATAAGAAATTTTTAAAAACTTGAAATTTTTTGCAATCAAAAACGAACAAAAATTAATTAAAAAATACTTTCCGAAAAATAAGTTTTTCAAAGAGAAGTAAAGGCCATTTTAAACTTAAGCTCAGCAGATACAAATACCTTTTAAAATTCAAACTCAAAACGACCAGAAATTACTATTAAAGAATAAATGAAACCCCAAATGAACAGAAATTAAATTAACAAGCATAGCAAAAACATACAACAAGTAATAATATAAATGAATAAATAGAACTTAAAGCGAGTAGTGCTTAGATTGAATATGAAAATCAAGCTTAAAACGAAAAAAAATATTTTCCTATTGAATTATAAATGAAACTTAAAACGAACAGAAATTAAATAAACAATCAATGCAAACAAACATACAATAGATATTAAAGTAAGTTAATAAATAAATCTTAAAACGAATGAAATTTAAATTGAATACGCAAATCAAGCTTGCATGAACAAAAAACCACTACAAACAAGAGTTTGGGTATGACCTCCTTCTCTCACTGTAAAAGTCTAATCCTACTATGTCAATGGCGCTTTACTGAAAACTATATCCGTCTTGAACAGTCTTGGAAAGTATAAACAACATCAAATTGAATATTTGATGTATAATGATGTTAATTGTTGAAAGATCCATCAGTTCAAGAATTTATTTCACTGTAATCGTATTTTTATTTTCAATGCTGTAATTTTTAATTTCAATGCTGAAAAGAAAATATTTGTAATATAATTCGTTTTCAGTTAAGCGCCAATGACGCAGTAGGTTTTGGTTTTTATTTACAGTTAGGAAAGGAGGCAGTATCCAAACACTTGTTTGTAGTGAAACTATATTCGTCTTTAACAACTTTAAAAAGAGCTAATAAATTAAACTGAATATTTGATGTATAATGATATTAATTGCTGAAAGCTCATCAGCTCAAAATGTTACTATATTTTAAGGTTTATTTTCAATATTAAGTAGAAAAGAAAATATTTGTCATAAAATGGGTTTTCAGTAAAGCTCCAATGATGCAGTAGATTTTAGACTTTTACAGTGAGAGAAGGAGGTCATACCCAAACTCTTGTTCGTAGTGATTTTTGTTCGTTTCAAGCTTGATTTGCATACTCAATTCAAGTTTCACTCGTTTTAAGATTTATTTACTAATTTACATTAATATCTATTGTATGTTTGTTTGCATTGATTGTTTATTTAATTTCTGTTCGTTTTAAGTTTCATTTATACTTCAATAGGAAAATATTTTTTTTCGTTTTAAGCTTGATTTTCATATTCAATCTAAGCCTTACTCGCTTTAAGATCTATTTATTCATTTATATTATTCCTTGCTGTATGCTTTTGATATGATTGTTTATTTAATTTCTGTTCGTTTTGGGTTTCATTTATTCTTTAATAGTAATTTCTGGTCGTTTTGAGTTTGAATTTTAAAAGGTATTTGTATCTGCTGAGCTTAAGTTTAAAATGGCCCTTACTTTTCTTTGAAAAACTTATTTTTCGAAAAGTTTTTTTTAATTAATTACAGTTAAAGTCATTCATGATTATGCACTCAAGGGTCTCGCGCTCGGCTTTCTTAAGGCAACGGGCTAGTTTGGCAGCACTTATAAAATTTGCAATAGACCGTAATCAGTGATCCATATTTTGTTTACCGTACTATTGTAATATCGGTGCCTCATCTATAGTAAATATTTAGCGTCATTCTGGGTTAATACCGGAAGCTGGTCGTCAAATTTTACAAAATTTGATCTCTATGTTCTTTTTTTTATCTTTATTGGCACAAAATTGCTTAATCTATGGTCATTAAATGTATCAGTTGCTGGGGGAGGGACGATTTTTTCTATATTTTGAAAAATATTTTTTGGTATTCTAATTGAAAAAAAGTCCCCTTAGAAATCTAGGGGGACTTTTTTTCAATCATCCAGAAAAATATCTTCTCTTCTCTTCATAAGAATGAACTGAAAAAGTATTTTCTCCCTCCTCTTTGCTAAATTTTCGTGAATTGGTGACCATTTACCAGATCACGGTAAATACCTTCAAATTCCTTGTTTCTATTTTAAGATTGTCTTATTTAATTTCGGAAGTAGCTGCGGAAACATCAATACCTATTCAATCCACTTGCACTATGGCTATGGAAGTTATCAAATGGAGAGTACTAATTTTATAGTAGCCTTTTCTGGCTTAAAAAACGATCTAGATAAGTCACGACTTTGGAGAATTTTTTTTCCAGGGGTCAGCGTATTGAAGCTAATTCCACAGAAATACTTCCAGATATTACTTTTCCATGTAGACGAATTGAGTGTTTCACTACGGTTACTTCGGAGTCAAGCCGGAAAATATTGACAGAAGTCATCTCCAGCAACTAGAATTCTCCCTCCAAATGGCAAGTTTGAATTGGTAATAGATCGCAACAAATGACCCATGTTCATTAGACCACACTTTGGTAATACCAGTGCCTCATCCATAATACATATTTAGTGTGACCTCTGGGTAAGTGAAAAAACATGCAAAAAACGACTATTAGAAGATGTTTTTTCAGAGGCCTACCCATAGCGTGTGGTTAACTTACGAGAGTGGGAACTCGTGCTAGTGTGTCCTCATAAAAAAAAATAACGCCATTTAGCATTTGGTATTTCTTGAGACATTTTAGTGTAGTAATAAGTCAAAATTAGCGTAATTTTTGAAGTTGGATAAATTAAATTCTCCACGTGGAAGACTTCATTGTAAACATTTAGATTTGGTAGAATGTCTGGATTTAAGATATGCTGGTCTTGTGGAGAAAAATCAGGTTCACACGTTTTACAGTACAACGGTGTCTAATTCTATTATGTCTCTTTGTAGTCTCTAAAACTTTTTTCATTCATTTTATAAAAATCACAAGATTGAATATAATTAGTTGAAGCTATGTCACACTTTAAAGACGCCCCACGTAAACTACATAATGCATATCCAATTCCAGTAGAAGAATGTAATTCCTACCTTGATGCAGTTTGTACTTCCTATGTATAACATATGATATGATATATGTTAGTATAATATATGATGTTATTTTGTATTTATTGTTCAGTGCGGTGGTATTAGTCGTGTCGGTGGCCAAGTGTTCTTTTTGTTTAAATGATTTTGTTTTCTCTACCTCCCCGACGGATAAGCTTCGCTTTTTAAGGGAAGTAGCAATAATATTTTGTTGATATGTTTTTTCAATTTTGTTGATATGTTTTTTTCAATCCTTCTGTCTCTCTCTCTCGCTCTCTCTCTCTATGGTAGGGTATTTTTATGCTCAAGTTTTCATTATGATAAATGTCAACAGTGGAAAAAACCTATCGCAGCCTTGATTGTAGGAAATTCTGCACAAAGCTTTAGTTTGCCTTTAAGAGACTGGTTTCAGAGAGGGTTTAATTTGAAGTTGGAAATTCTAAATTTAATTGTTTGAACAATAAGAGAGCAAGCTTTCTGTTGATATGTTTTTTCAATTTTTGTTGATATGCTTTTTTCTGAAAAAATATAAATGCTTTTGCTTTTATAACTTTAATAAATCAAATAATATTAACATTTTAATTATTAAATATCAGTATATGTATATTAAACTGACAATGCACATTCATTTGTATTTTTTTTTTCAGTAAAGTGCAAATTATGTTCTGGCCTTGGGAAGGCAGAGGGGTTTTGAGCCCTACTCATGTTAATTTCTGCTCGTTTTGAGTTTGACTCGGTTATTTATTGTAATTTCTGTTCGTTTTGGGTTTCATTTATTTATCGATGCTGATTTGTGGTAGTTTCACGCTTGGTAGATTATTTGACTTTATTTTTGCTCATTTTTGGTTTAATGGAGTTCTTTACTTTTCTTTGAAAAACTTATTTGTGGGAAAGGTTTTTTCTAATTAATTCATGTTCCTTTTATATTGACATAGTCTTTCCAGGGAAAAAGAAAATAATAGTCAAATATTTTTCGTTTTTAAGACTTTATAGTCTGGCCTGCTATTTGTATGCTGGAGAAAATTTTTCAGCAATTTTTAACAATATACACCCTTTTAAAAATCTGGACACAAATATTAGTGTTTAATTTAATTTCATACCTCCTCTAGTTGACCTGAAATAGAAAACTTGATACCATTCGCAAAAAAATCTGTTTACTTTCTTTGATAGCTTGGATACATATACGCTATTTTGTTTTGGTTAAATTTTAAGAGCAGAAGTAGCCCCGAAAGTCTGAACATAATACTCTCTGTCGTTCTTGGGATACTGCTGAGATGCCTTATTGGGAATTAGCATTAATACAGTGCATTTTGATTTAATCTTAAGGCAACATTTAGCTTTTAAACATAATGGGCAAATGGGAAGGTGGGCGTGGGAGGGGGATTAGTTGCCCTCCAATCACTTTCAACTATTAAAAAGGACACTAGCTCTTTCTATTTTCAATTGATGAGCCCTTTTCAAAGTTTCTATGACAACTCCTTCGATACGAAGTGGCCTGGTCTAAACAAAAAAAAAAAAAAAAAAAAAATGATACTTTGTACCCACATCGCTCTTTACTGTAAAACGTTAAGCGTTCCAATCACTTTCGACTATTAAAAAGGGCACAAACCCTTTCAATTTCCAATCGAATGAGCCCTTTTTGAGTTTCTACGTCAACGCTTTCTATAAACACCTTATATGCCCCCAGTGCATAAATTAAAACCCTTGCGCTGACGGCTGTGACGGAGTTGTCATCCTCAAAGACCTGATTTCTAGAACTTTCAATTACGTTGAACAAATTGGCTATCTCAAAATTTTGATTGGATATGTTTGGAGAAATGGTGGGCGTGAGAGGCATTAGTTGCTCTCCAGTCACTTTCAACTATTATAAAAGGCACTAGTCCTTTAAATTTCGAATCGAATGAGCCCTTTTGAAGCTTCTACGACAATGCTTTCTGTAAAAACCTTATATTCTCTCAGGGAATAACTAACAACCCTTGCCCTGAGGGCTGTGGGAGGAGTGTCATCATCAAAGATATAATTTCCGGACTTTTCAACTAGGTTGAACAAAATGGTTATCTCAAAATTTTGATTGGATGTGTTTGGGGAAATGGCGGGCGTGAGACGGGGGTTACTTACCCTGCAATCACTTTCGGCTATTAAAAAGAGCACTAGCACTTCCAATTTCCAATCGAATGAGCTCTTTTTGAAGTTTCTACGACAGCGCTTTCTATAGAAAAAATCTTATATGCCCCAGGGCATAACTTCCAACACTTGCCCTAAGGGCTATGGGGTGAGTGTCATCCTCAAAAACATTATTTCCGGACTTTTTAACTACTTCGAACAAAATGGCTATCTCAAAATTTTGATTGGATGTGTTTGGAGAAATGGTGGGTGTGAGAGGGGTGTTAGTTACCCTCCAATCACTTTTGACTATTAAAAAGGGCACAGGCCCTTCTAATTTCCAATTGAATGAGCGCATTTTGAAGTTTCTACAACATCGCTATCTATAAAAACCTTATATGCCCCCAGGGCATCACTTACAACCATTGACCTGAGGGCTGTGAGGGGGTTATCATCCTCAAAGGCATAATTCCTAAAACTTTTAACTACGTTGAACAAAGTGGCTATCTAAACATTTTTATTGGATGTGTTTGGGGAAAAGGTCGGTGTGAGAGGGGGGTTAGTTGCCCTCCAATCACTTTCGACTATTAAAATTAAAAGGGCACTAGCCCTTTGAATTTCCAATCGTATGAGCCCTTTTTTGAGTTTCTACGACAAAGCTTTCAATAAAAACCTTATATACCCACAGGGCATAACTTACAACCCTTACCCTGAGGGCTGTGGAGGGAGTATCATCCTCAAAGATAAATCTTGATTGGATTTGTTGAGATAAATAGTGGACATGGAAGGGGTGTTAGTTGCCTCCCAATCACTTTTGACTATTAAGAAGGGCACTAGCCATTTCAATTTCCAATCAAATGAGCCCTTTTTGAAATTAACACGACAACGTATTCTACAAAAACCTTATATGCCCCCAGGCCAAAATTACAGCCATTACCCTGAGGGCTGTAGAGGGGGGGGTTGTAATCCTCAAGGACCTAATTTCCAGAAATCTCAACTACGTTGAACAAAAAGGTTATCTCAAAATAATGATTGGATGTGTTTGGGTAAAAGGTGGACGTGAGAGGGGGGTTAGTTGCCCTCTAATCCCTTTCGACTATTAAAAAGGGCGCTAGCCCTTTGAATTTTCAACCGAAAAAGCCCTTTTTTGAAGTTTCTACGAGAAAGCCTTCTATTAAAACCTTATATGCCCCAAGGGAATAACTTACAACCCTTGCCCTTAGGGCTGTGGGGGAATGTCATCCTCAAAAACATAATTCCTGTCTGGAAATCAACTAGCTGAACAAAATGGCTATCTCAAAATTTTGATTGGATGTGTTTGGGGAAATGGTGGGCTTGGAAGGGGTGTTAGTTGCCTACCAATCACTTTCGACTATTAAAAAGGGCAATTGCCATTCCAATTTCCATTCGAATGAGCCTTTCCAAAGTGTCTACGACAACTCCTTCGATACGAAGTGCCCTGGTATGAAAAAAAAAATAATTCGATACGAATTCCTCAAAAAATGTTTGGGAGAATGGTGTGTGTGACAGGGGTTTAGTTGCCTGCTAATTACTTTCAACTATTAAAAAGGGCACTAGCCTTTTGAATTTCCAATCGAATGAGGCCTTTTTCAAGTTTTTACTATAACGCTTTCATTAAAAACCTTATATGCCCCCAGGGCATAACTTACAACCCTTGCCCTGAAGACTTTGGGGGGAGTATCCAGCTCAAAGATATAATTTCCGGACCTTTCAACCACGTTGAAAAAATAGCTATCTCAAAGTTTTGGCTGGATGTGTTTGGGGAAATGGTGGGCGTGGAAAGAGTGGCTTTTTGCCCTCCAATCACTTTCGACTATTAAACAGGGCACTAGCCATTTGAATTTCTAATCAAATGAGCCTTTTTTGAAGTTTCTATGACAACGCTTCCTATAAAAATATTATATGCCCCCAGGGTGTAACTTAAAACCCTTGCCCCAAGGACTGTGGGGGACTGTCCTTCTCAAAACATAATTTCTATGTAGAAATCAACTATGCTTAACAAAATGGCTATGTCAAAATTTTTATTGGATTTGTTTAGGGAAATCGTGGGCGTGGAAGGGATGTTAGTATCCTTCCAATCACTTTCGACTATTAAAAAGGGCACTAGTCATTCCAATTTCCAATCGAATGAGTCCTTTTCGAAGTTTCTACGACAACTCCTTCGACACGAAGCACCCTGGTCTAAAGAAAAAAATAATACATTGTGCCAACATCGTTGTTTACTTAGGCAGCGCTGCTGCGCTGCCTATGAAATTGCCTTCGCATTGATTTGGGCACCAGACTGACTGACCGTATCTCAAACAGTAGGCTGTACAAAAAGTATGGTTCGATCCAGCTTCCCATGGGTATAGCCAGAAAAAGGTTGAGACTGTTAGTGCAGTTTTTTGCGGAAGAGGTATGACAGATTGTCAAAGATTGTCCTTTTTGGCCCACCATCTAGGGCTAAACGAAAGCCGGTCGTCTGTGGCTGGCGTGGGAAGATGTCATAAAAAAGAATTTAGGAAGTTGGAACTTCCTGGGAGGGTGTAAAAAGGGAGGCTTTGAATAGACTGGCATAGAGGAGGAGTGTGCGTATCTGTGTTGGCTTCAGGCGCCTTGGTGCTGCGGTGAGTTGTTATTAGTAGCAGTATTAGTATCTTGCAATTGAGTGTTTTGATTTAGTTCAAATTTCCCCTGTTCCCGCATCGCGCTTTACTTAGGCAATGCTATTGTGCTGCCTGTGATAGTGGGCTATTTAAACGGAGTTAACATCATTGTCCAATATGTCACATTTGCTTCTCAGCAGATTAAACAATCCGGCAAGTCTGAGTTGTGTTTTCAGGCACCAGTTTTGAAACGTGTTTTGAGCAGTTTCAATAAAAATCGTTTACTGGTCCTCCGTGTTCAACACACCAAAACTACAAAACGTTTTCATCTTAAATGAAAACGCTGAAGATATTGAAAAGATATTGATATTGAAAATATCTTACTTAAAGATTTCTTTTTTTTGGGGGGGGGGGGGTACACAAAAAAAACTAAAAAAAACGCATATAAATTTTGTTTATATCCATTTTTGTTACGTTTTTGAATTGAATTGAAGTTATCAAGTATTTTGCACTAGGTTGCATCAAGACATGGCTAATTGTAGACAGAGAAAAGCCAAGACAGATAGTACATGTAATTGAGAGGCAAATGTTTAAATGGCTGGGGCACGGGTAAATGGGGGAGTATGCATGACTCTTTTATTGGACACATACTTGTCAGGTTATTTTTTGGAAAGGAATGCCTGCCTAGTGTCTCAGGCCTCATGTTGACCAGGAATTTGAAGTTGACATAAGACCGTTAGATTGCCTGTAATGAGAGGCAAACAAGGCACGCCCGCCTATGGTCT
Organism: Artemia sinica; assembly: GCA_027921565.1. Classification (NCBI taxonomy): domain Eukaryota; kingdom Metazoa; phylum Arthropoda; class Branchiopoda; order Anostraca; family Artemiidae; genus Artemia; species Artemia sinica. The sequence continues at coordinate 65,402,413 of CM051260.1, read as the reverse complement.
TAAGAAGGTTGACCAAGAATTACGGGTTCCAAGCGTGTTGGACACGGGTTTCTCAAAATTGTAATCCTTCAGAATAGCACCGTTGAACATGGATTATGAGAAGACGTTCGCAAGTGTTGAATACGGCACTCAAAACGATAATCTGCAAAACCCGTGTCAAACTCCCTTGTTGGATATAGGTGGCCTGAAAAGAAGGCTTTGGTTTGTAATTACTTTGAATTTGGCGCTAAATACCACAAGCCAATAGAATTTCCAGGAACCGATTGGATTTCCAAGGCTAATGGAACTAAACAATGGAAAGTCGATTTCGCTTTCTAGCTACCGAAATATAACGTTCTTTCAGAAGACATGGAAAGAAAAACCATTGGTGAAGTTTCTAGCATAAAGGAGGGTAAGTTAATTTGTGTAGACTAGGCCTTTTCCTCTTTAGTTGCAAAGTAGTAAATTCTGTAACCTAGGATTAAAGACAGATTCTAGAGCCAAATCTTAAGTCATGGGCATATGTCAATTCAGGGTATATATTTGCACATTAGGGGGGGGGGGGAGTTATTAAACTTCATTTCTGATGCAAACAAATGCTAAATTTGGATTCAAGATGTAATTATGACTAGAGGTAAGTTTGAACTTTACCCAAATGTGCAAACATATAGGATATCCTGAATTGGTATATATAAGGGTGGGGATAAAGCTCTATTTCAATGCAGATTAATGTTAAATTTGGATTCAGGATGCCTGTTTAGACTAGCCTATAGAGATAAGTTTGTTTCTTAGCCATCTGAATAATCTGTTAGTATAAATTTTAACCATAATTATTAGGCCTAAACCACTCAGAAAGCAGATAGTCTAATTGTTTAAATTGTTAAAATTTTCTTACTAGGCTGTGTTGCTTATAAGATTAACTTCAATATTTTAACCTATAGGCCTGCATCACTAGCCTAACAAATTTAAATGTACTGATAGTCAACATTGGACAAACACTTTAAGCCTGAGCCTAACCTTAGAAATGGACCTTAAAGATAGGCTACAATGAAGTATCCAAATCATAGGCTGTACAGACTTCATATTCTTCTATTGCAGGACTAAGCTTTGTTTGATAAAGCAAATTTTACATTTAGGAAGAGTTTCTGATATCCCCCTCCCCACAGAAATCTTTACCCCCTTATCCTGATTCACACACACCAAGCTGGTAAAATTCTACTTTATCTACTTTTGGCTATCTTGGAAAGGAGTTTGGTTAGGAAAATGAAACTTTCAGGGATAGATCTACAGGCTAAAGTATGTCCCGGGAAGGTATTTTTAAGTACCTACCTCTGCTCCTTCTCCCTCTAGAGGGTCCTGACCTTTGATGACCTTTAAAAATCTGTGTGTAATACAAGTGAAACCTTGTAATATAGATCTTCTGCTTAAAATGAAGTCCAACAAAATTGTTTTCAGCTTCAAAACTTTGCTCAATCCTGATTTATAGAGTTTTAAAGATATGCAAATACATTTCCTAAATTTTGAAAATTAACATTGATAGGGCTTAAAATACTACTCAAATAACAGGAATTGCATTTTCAGAACTAAAGCCAGAGAAAAAGAATCTTATAACTGAAAATTAAGGTAAAATGTTGTTTTGTCAAAATTTCAATAGGTATAGACCTGTCATGTAGGCAAATTTCAGGATCCTCTAGAGGGAGAAGAAGAGGAGATAAGCACTTCAAAATACCTTCCCAGGACATACTTTAGCCTGTAGACCCATCCCTGAAAGTTTCATTTTCCTAACCTCACCCCTTTCCAAGATAGGTAAAAGTAACTAAAGTAGAATTTTACCCACAAAGCTTTTGGAGCTGTTTTTCTAGACTTACTTTTTTAGAAATTAAGATATAAGGGGAAGGTATTTTTCAAACTCTACGAGTCAATCCCCCACCCCCTTCAATTAGCATACCTGTCAAGTATTTAGGCTAGAAGATCTTACTCTAATTCTGTGCTGCTTACAATAAATGCCATCTTGTCTTACAAAAATCAGAAATAGAACTAAACCCAAACTCAAATTTCAACATCTATAGAAAGACATCAAAAAAATAACACCCCAAGATACATTATGGAACAGTTTACTTTGTAATACAAAAATCCTAATTTTGGTAATAATTTCTTGTTTTTGACTGGTTTGTCAATTAAAAAAATATTTACTTAATAATCATCAATTATTTCTGCTCAGCTTAATTTTTAATACCAAGGGACCAAAATTTGCTCATTAAAGTAAATTTTACTCAAAAAATTGTCTGGTGTGCTCTCTCTAGCATTGAATACCCTCCCCCCCTATTGGAATGCAATCCCCCATACCATACTTCCACAAGAAAAAGAAGCATTCCACAAGAAGCATTGAATACCCTCCCCCCCTATTGGAATGCAATCCCCCATACCATAACTCCACAAGAAAAATTATTTTATGCAATTTTCTGCATTTAGTTATATTGATATTTATTTTTTTGTGTAGTCAATTTGTGAATTCCCCCCTCCCCAAATTATGCAAAGGAAAAACTAACTTACTTCACTAAAAATCCAGTCATAACGTTTTTAGATAAACATCTTGTGAAAACCACTTTTAAAGTTTAACCTATAAGGTTCAATTAACCTTTCAGTTAGCTAGTTAATCAAAAAAGTACAATGTAAAGTTATAAAAAGCTCAATTAATAGTAATAATGTGATTGATATTCAGTTGCCTTGGTCTGGCTGAAGCTTCATTTTGACATTTTATTTTTTTTTCTATTTTGGTCTCTTAATTTCACTTTGCAAAGGATTCTAGAAAAATGTATTTAGGGTGCTAAGAGAGGAAGACAATTTTCCCAGATTCTTAGCATATCGAGATTGTTTTTCTCAGGCTGGAAAATTAGTGCTTGTTTAAAGATATAAAATTTAATATAGGCCTAAGTGTTGTGAAGTAGAATAATTGTCTTAAAGTAGGCCATTATGTAAGGGTAACCTATGTTTAAGTTTAAATGTAAAAAAAAGTTTGCCAAGATTATAGTCAGTCAATCTTGTCTAATCCAGTCTCAGTAATATAAAATAATCTATATCCAAGGTAGCTGTGTTTCAAGAGTGACATGTTGGCTTTTTCCTGTTGTAGTCTGCAAGTTCCAGTTAATTTCTAGAAAGCATAAAGGGTCTAACCTCAAGTGTGGACTTTCAGCAAGGTTGGTGAATATGACAATCCATTATGGGGAACCATATATAATTCTTGCTTGGGGCCAGAAAGAATAGTGTTTGATAGTAATTGAGCCAGAACCTACAGTGTGCAAGTGGATGTGAAGTTTTATAGTCTTGCATTAAACATTTTGAGAAAATTATTTTGAAAAAAGACTATAAAATTACACTAATATGTACATTAAAAAAATGTCTTGTTTGATCACCATCAAACAATAATTTATCATTAGTTTAAATTTATGATTTTGATGACTATTGAAGTTCATTCAAAAAATTGTAAGCATTGTTGAAATTATACAAATTTTTTTTTCAAATTGTAGCATGCTCAAGAAATTTAAATCCTGAAATTTGTTACTTTTCTATTGGAGTTTCCTGGGAGATATGAGCCCTTGCTTGGGGCCAAAAAGAATAGTGTTTGATAGTAATTGAGCCAGAACCTACAGTGTGCAAGTGGATGTGAAGTTTTATAGTCTTGCATTAGAGATTTTGAAAAAATTATTTTGGAAAAAAGACTATAAAATTACACTAATATGTACATTAAAAAAAATGTCTTGTTTGATCACCATCAAACAATAATTTATCATTAGTTTAAATTTATGATTTTGATGACTGTTGAGGTTCATTAAAAAAATTGTAAGTATTGTTGAAATTATAGAAAAAAAATTCAAATTGTAGCATGCTCAAGAAATTTAAATCCCAAAATTTGTTATTTTTTCTATTGGAGTTTCCTGGGAGATATGAGCCCTTGCTTGGGGCCAAAAAGAATAGTGTTTGATAGTAATTGAGCCAGAACCTACAGTGTGCAAGTGGATGTGAAGTTTTATAGTCTTGCATTAGAGATTTTGAAAAAATTATTTTGAAAAAAAGACTATAAAATTACACTAATATGTACATTAAAAAAAAATGTCTTGTTTGATCACCATGAAACAATAATTTATCATTAGTTAAATTTATGATTTTGATTGCTGTTGAAATTTGTTCAAAAATTGTAAGTATTGTTGAAATTATAGAAAAAAAAAAAATTCAAATTGTAGCCTGCTCAAGAAATTTAAATCCCAAAATTTGTTATTTTTTCTATTGGGGTTTCCTGGGAGATATGAGCCCTTGCTTGGGGCTAAAAAGAATAGTGTTTGGTAGTAATTGAGCCAGAACCTACAGTGTGCAAGTGGATGTGAAGTTTTATAGTCTTGCATTAGAGATTTTGAAAAAATTATTTTGAAAAAAAGACTATAAAATTACACTAATATGTACATTAAAAAAAAAATGTCTTGTTTGATCACCATGAAACAATAATTTATCATTAGTTAAATTTATGATTTTGATTACTGTTGAAATTTGTTCAAAAATTGTAAGTATTGCTGAAATTATAGAAAAAAAAAATTCAAATTGTAGCCTGCTCAAGAAATTTAAATCCCAAAATTTGTTTTTTTTTCTATTGGGGTTTCCTGGGAGATATTAGCCCTTGCTTGGGGCCAAAAAGAATAGTGTTTGGTAGTAATTGAGCCAGAACCTACAGTGTGCAAGTGGATGTGAAGTTTTATAGTCTTGCATTAGAGAAGACTATCTAAAGCTATGCACCTAGGCTTTTTCTTCCATCAAGCTCAATTCTAGCAGGCAGACATCAGTTTCAAATCAAAGTTGAACTAAAAATTGCAGAAGATGTGTGACAGTTACTTAGCCTAATCACTAAAGTAATTGGGTCTTTTCTAAGTAATGATATTAGAAACTGGGCCCAGAGCATCAAAATCTACCTTTATGTAAAGACACATTATCTTTTTCCCCAAAAGTTCCAACCTATCTCTATCTTGTTCAAAATTATCTGCTTTACCTCCAGATATGAAAGAAAAACCTTTGTCCCCTTTATTACAGACCCCCCCCCCCCTTTATTGGCCCTTTTAAGTTAGAAAACAATTCTTACTTCATAATATGCAGAATAATTTTACCTAGCGCATTTTGCATGAAGACCTGCTATACTTTACCCCACCCCCTAATGTGCAAATATATAGCCCAAGTTATATATTTTCCATCTATTCTGCCACTTCTCTTTCTCTTGTTTCATGCTAAGCTGAAAAAACTTACAAAGAAACCAGTTCTACAGTGCATCAATGAATGAAGAACTTAACATAGGCACTATAACAGACAAGTACTTAAGGACAGTATATGCAACAATAGGATTATATGCCTTAGTCAACATAGCAATGAGGTTCTTGTATCTTTTGCTAGTTAGTTTCACATGTGCAGATGTTAAAGGAAATTGTCTGGGGAGGGGGATTTTTACCAGGTTGGAGCTGTCTAGAGTATCGTTTTGTTGTGGTGATTTTTCATGGGAGAAATTCTCCATGGGGGAGTTTTCCATGGAATAAATTCTCCAGTAGGCAATTTTCTGCAGGAGCAACTTTCTTCTAGGGGGCAGGTTATTTGCAGAAAGCTTTTCCAAAGAGGAAGAGATTTTTGGCATGATTTTAAAAACAATGTTTTCAAATAAAAGTGCACTAAGAAAATTTTTTCACCTGGAACCATCCGCAAGAAATTTTTTAGGAGGAATTTTCAGCTAGAATGGGATTGTCAGGGAGGAATTTTCCTGGTGGCGGGGGGGGGGGGTAAGTATTTTATATGGGAATTGAATTTCCATGAAGGGATTTTCCAGAGGGAGAAGGAATTTTCCATGGAGAGAGAGCCTGATTTCTCAACATTATTTAAAAACAATCATAAATTAAATAAAAAAAACAAACAAGCTTTTTCAACTGAAAGTAAGGAGCAACAACAAAACATAAAACGACAAGAAATTATTATATATATGAGGGGGCTGCCCCTCCTCAATTCCTTGGTCTTTACAGTAAAGTTTTACTTTTGTCTCAATTTTATAAGAACAAATCCTAAAATACAAGGACTGTTTAATTAGAATAGTAAGCTTTTTTAAACGTTCAAAAAAACTTTAGCATAAAGAGCAAGGTATTGATGAGGGGGCAGCCCCCCCCCCCGCATATACGTAATAATATCTTTTTGTTTTAAGTTTTGATGTTGTTCATTACTTTCAGTTGAAAAAAAAACTTGTTTTTGTTATTTAATTATAGTAAAGATTAACTGCAGAAACATGATTCTGTAAAGATAGGAATTGGTACATAATACAAATTATATATTGTAATTTGTTTTAAGTTTTAGTCTATAATGACGCCAACAGTTAAAAAGGATAAGGTTCACCTAGGGTAGTCGTTTTTTTTATCCCCCAAGTGCCATAATCATCTTTGGTGATGAGATGTTGCCATCTCATGGGTGCTATTGGTTTTACCTCAGATTGGCTTCTGATGCCTCTGAGTAGGCTACAGAAAAAATTGTCCTACCATGTCCGCTATGAAGAGAAACATTGAAGAATAAGAGTAGGAAGTAAGTATAAGGCTGTTTGAGGAGTATCTTCAAAGATGAGGTGTTAGAGAGTTTTCTAAATTAATTTACCTTTTTTCTGGTTTCTTGATCAGATTTGGTCCCATTTGAGGAAGTTTGCGTGGGTAATACCATGCAGTCTAGTGAAAGCTGATGGGCTGTACATGCTGATACCTTAGATATCCTGTTGGTACGTAAATGTTAGCAGAGAAACAAAACTAAAGTGTTTCATCAAGGGCTTTTTAGAGCATGATCATCTTCATGGGTGAGTAGTTAAACTCTTACATACAACTAGTGGTTGTGTGCAACTTTTCCCCTTCCTTGATAGTTCCAGGATATTCAGCATTATTTACCTCATTGCGAAAACCTCGCCCACCAGCTTCAGACCAGATTGGGCATGCAGCACTCGTTCATCCAAAGAGAAGGGACAGTCACCCATCACCTTCCAGTAATTGCAAGACAACTTCTTTCTCTCACTTTGCATTGCCCCTTATACCAGGATAATATACAAGAATATTATTTCTGGGTTTACAAAATACGAAAGCTGTGCATATTTTTAGGCCTTTATTCATGAGAAATTCGGGGGAAATCCCAAATTCTTAAAATTTCGTACAAGGTTTTGTTTTGAGGGGGGGGGGGGTAATCCTGAGGAGGGGCTTTCAGGGGTGGGGGGAATTTAAAAAGAGGGCCGAAAATGATTGAATTGCCATGGTCGGTGCTTCACATGTCCAGTGGCGATTGACCCCCAGGCATGATTTTGGCAGTCAATATTGGCTTCAGTCCATCCAATCTCGGTAGCATATTGCAAAAAAAAGAAGCTCAGACACAGCCCTGGATGGCTAGTAAAAGGATAAGGAAATTTGTCTCCATAACCCCTGCATGCCTTTAATTTTCTTTGACAAACCTTTGCTCTGAGTTTGTTTTCAAAAATTAATTTCTTGAAAAATACACATTAATATTTTTTTTTCTTTACTTTATAAAAATTTGCTGACTATATTATTACCTGTCCTGTACTGGTTAGGACCCATTGCTTTTCCCAAGGCCATAAAGTTTTTAATGATTCTATGGAAATTGCAATTTGGAATGTTATAATGTTAAAAAAACAAATCCTATTGACATTTTGACTTCAAAATTCAGACGTTTTGAATTTGACTTTTATGACTTTCAAAAACTCAAATCTCAGGTGTAGGAAACACGAAATAATGTGATATAGAATATATTTTCTGAGACAGGAAGGAAGGGGTGTATTGACAGGAACTAGGGCCCATGATGAATAAGCAAGCTGCTGAGTCTTGCTTAGGATAGGAAGGTATTTACAGAAATGAGTGCTAGTTTCTGATTTTGCTTCTTAAAAGTGCAAGGTACCAGTGATGGTAGTACATGCCCCTGTAGAAATGATTGGTGGAGATTGTGGTGACCAAGAAGAATTTTATTTAGAGCTGCAGGAATCAATAGACAGGATCTCTGGTAGAAATATAATATTTTATTAGGGCATTTTAATGCTCAGACTAGTAGAAATAGGGATGGATGGTATCCTAGCCCAGGTAAATTTGGTTTAGTAAAGGAAAACAGTAACTGTTATAGACTGCTGCTATTTTGTAGGTACAAAAAATAACAAAGAGAGGTAAAACTCAGTGAAAAGACGCCTGTATGCAAACTAGGTGTCCTCAGCACAAAAGAAACAAAGATAAAAACTAAACTAAACTAAAAACAAATAAAACAACCACCAATATTAATAAAATACAATTGTTGCAACTGATCCATGTAGGGAAAAGAAGCTATTAGAGTTACTTCCATGAGAGCACCAAAGCAACAGCTGCTGGTGGTATAATAGAGATTGTATAATGACTTAACAGTTCAAGTGGTGATTAGCTGTCCAAATACGCATTGACACTAGCTAAATATATGGAAGAAATGGTAATTCAACAGTTGACCAAAGACAAGGACAGAAATATTACAGTGTATTAATTCAGCATTTTGACAGAGGTAGTTTTTCAGGCTGAGTTTTTGAGGGACAGAAGACAAAAGTTTTATAATATTTGTTTTGGCTGTAAAGTGTCATACACTCCCTCGAATATTGCCGAATTTCGCACTTTCATTACATCCCGGGTCTTCAACTGCAGAGTGCTGTCTTATATTCCCCCTTCTCCCCACAGTCCCATCGCTGGACAAAAAAAAATCTATATCTTTTAGTGGCAATTCTGACAGTTTCGTCTGTTCAATCTTAATCACCCTTGAGATTTTGCTGTTCTCCTAAGGTTTTTTAGTAACTAGTTTTTAGTTAGTAACTGAAACCTGGTCAAAACAGCATAATTAGATAGATTAACTTCCTCTGATACAGGTGCAAAAGGGTGTGAATAATCAGTTAAAAAGAATTTAAAATCAAAGCTGGTGGATAATATCTTGGTTGCCATCCTCTGCTGCAGTAGTTCCATGGGTGTTATTACAAAGAAATAGAGGGAAAGCTAGAACTAGAATCTTCCAGTGGTGCTAGCACCTCCTCAAACCCCTAAAGGCTGGATTGTTACTTGGGCTTTACTGCAAATGACATATGTGTGGAAAACGAAGATAGAATGCTGGTGGAAAGGAGGTACACTATTTTCAATGGTCCTCCAAAATCAGCCAGATTCAACTTTGCTATAAATGGACACCTGGATAAATCTAAGGAAGGCAAACAGGAAGTGTGTGCGAAACCACAGGATGGCTGGCCCTTCAGCATTTTGTGGCTCAAAGGTCATGAAACGGTGATTGGCACCGCAGATAAGGACTGTAAAGGCTAATGCCTCAATGTCTTTCACCTTTACCGGTAAAGAAAATATGCTATATTTTTTTTTCTGTGAATACCGTTGAACAAGCTCTTTGGCTAGTTAATGTCCTTAGGGATATATTAAGGTTAGTGTATAAGTTTTTCTATAGAGGGAAGGGGTAGAATTTCAGGATAGCCAAATTTTATGAAAAGAATTGGAGTATACTGGAGTAAATGGGTTCAGGAACTACTGACAAGGAAGGAATATAATCTAGCCGTCGTCTCCATAAAAATATGGAAGAGAAGTATAAGGTTCAGCAAGACAGTGCTAACTACAAAAATATTCGTTACTCTGGAGGTTCAAATATATTCCGTATCAATGCAAAGTATTTTATTTGTAAAATTTGATTTGTAATATTGTAATATTTTATTTGTAATATTTTCAAAATGGTAAAATTTGAGTTTATTTCTAAAAGATGTTACGACTCATTACTTCTCGTTCTTTTTATGGGCTTAGTATTACTCACAAAAAGACCAATAAGGTTTAAAAAGATGCTCAGGAAATCGTGTTCCTTGTCTTTTTAGATTTGTCGCTCGGCGTTAGTTAGTCCGAAGCAATAGTTGATCTGCCTTTTTAAAAGACGGGCTATGTTTCTATCCAGAAAAAAGTAAAAATGTAAATAGCTTAGGAAATTAAATTAATAAACCATGGAAATACGATTCACTTTTTAACACAGAAATGTAAAAACTATGATTTCTCCTTTTCCCTTTGACCAAAGAAGAAGACTTAGAATTTTTTTATTCTATATTTCTTTCTTTTCTTCTGGATATCAAAGTCAACTTTTTTTTTTTTTTTTTTTTTTTTTTTTTTTTTTTTTTTTTTTTTTTTTTTTTGTCATAAAAACATTAAAATCAAAAGATGAATTTTTTTTATAATTTCAGTAAGTTCTTTCTATCTTATCTCCGCACAACTAAGGAGTCCGTGTTTTGTTTTTACTTTGAATAACATTAATAATCACTCTATTATACTGTAAATATTCGCTATAGAATTGCACTTGACTTTATTGGCCAGAATCTCATGGTCTCGAATGGTCTACCATACTACAAAAACTTAAAAAGAACAAAAGAAATTAGCCGGTTTATTGAGGTGTGTTCTTCTTATGTAAGAGAATCTCTTCCTAGTGACCCTAATTATCACCTCGCTTTCCTCAAAAATGATAAAACCACCTAAAAAATGGGCATTTTATTAATATTTTAAGGGTATAAAGGATAGGCTATTACGGTAATGTATACCATAAATATAACAGGACTTTACAATATTATTCACCCCAATCGCGACCACTTCGAACAGCGGCTAAAATTGATTTTGCAGAAGTTTTTTTATAAAGATTTTAACACGGGCTATCGATAATGGTACGATTTACGCTTCTTTGCTCCAAACCGGGTGCTCGTTATTTTACAATTATCGTTAATTACCTAATGTATTTATGTTTTCAAAATGACAGAGGTAAAAATTGTACCGTTTTAGTAAACATTAAAGGGTATAATAGCCCACTGATGGTTTACGAATCTGTCCTCCTTTCTTTTTTCTAGCTTGCTTTGGTTGTACAATATTTAAAAAAAAAGTCTGAGAGGTGATTGTCTGATATATTATAAATTTATTCTCCCTTTTTTAGGGGACATTCCATCGTCTGAGTTCAGTTTTTTTTTCATTTTCTTAATTTTTATTGCTTTGCCATTTTTCTTGTTCTTTAGTACTTTAATTACCAAAGTTTCTTTTTCCTCTAATACAAGCCATGTAGCCTAATGGGTATTTTGTTAATGTTCAGTTGTATGAACATTTTGAATCTGATAAAATCTTCTCAACTTTCTAGAATGTGAATATTTGGAAGATGAAAGTATTTGCTCATTTGATAGTAAAAAGAACGAAGATTTAACTGACAACTATTCTGATGATAGCCACGAGGGGTCATCGAGAAGAAGAAAAAGAACAGCTGATCAGTTACGTCATGTGGCAAATTTACGAGAAAGGCAACGAACTCAGGGCATTAACCACGCTTTTGAGGGGCTAAGACGCCATATTCCCACGTTGCCTGATGAAAAAAGGCTGTCTAAGGTTGTTTCTTAATAAGTTTACAATGGGTAGTTATAACGTAGTTGTAGTCATTACTCGGGAGACATATATATATATATATATATATATATATATATATATATATATATATATATATATATATATATATATTATATATATATATATATATATATATATATATATATATATATATATATATATATATATATATATATATATATATATATATTATATATATATATATATATATATATATATATATGAACTATCTTTATATGTGTGTAATAATTGTGTATTTATTTATGTATGTGTGCATGTTCTCGAAAACAGCTACATAATTTTTTGGGAAAATTAGTATCTTGGGATATTCTGGCATAAAAAAACGATCTTGATAGGTCAGAGGTCTGAGAAAAATCATTAAGAGCCTTAATTTTGGTTTTTACAAATGATGTCATGTACTATATTATTGCATCATATAAGCATTTCTTATGATATCATATATGGCATCATATAAATATTTTCTTATATGATGTCTTGCATAGCATAAATAATATTGTTGAGTTTCGAACGCAACAGTTATTTGTATAATATAATGTCTGTTGAAAGGCCCAAAAAACGAAATTTTGTACTTGCAGTTACTATAAATGATGATTATTTGGAACCAACACCTGAACTATCAAACGTGATAGGATGTGAAATTTTACATCCTGGACCATCATTTGCGACAACACCAATACGGATAATTAAAGCAAAGTCTATTGCTAAATTGTCTGAAGTTATCAAAATCCAAAAACGTATCAAAAATGAAAATGAGCAAAGACACGAGCGGTTAGAAGATATACGGAAACGACAATTAGAGTGTGTTAAAAAGGAAAATGAAAGGCACAGAATGCTACAGAAATTTTTAAAAAATATTTTTTTTGTAAAAAAAAAATTCTGCGGATCATCAGCTGAGAAACCACTGGAGATTTTTTCCCTTCTCCTCAAGAAATAAAAGTCAACGTATCCAAACTCAAAACTTTAGAATTCACGGCATAAATCGGCGTTTCTTTGATTACCGTGCTTGAACAGCTGCTGGGTTGTTTCCTTAGCAATAAGCAGTAGTCCACCCTCATGACTGTGTCCCACCTTCCCTGGTACCTCTCCTTCATTCGGTGTATGCTCTGATGGAACGTTTCTCCCTGCTCGTCGCTCATCGCCCAAGGTTTTCAGGAAAATTCTCCATGCATGAGAACAGGAAGTGCATCTTTATACTTATCAAACACCCGAGTTTTTTGAAGGCCTCTATCATGCTGCTGACGAATATGGCGTGGTTTGCTGCCTTGTTGTTCCCCAGGAATTTGTTCAACACCTGCACAAGCGATCTCCACGTGGAGGACACTAGCGTGTTCATCGAGTTTTCAAACTCTGTGTCCTCTATAAGCCGTATCTCTGGGGCCATTGAAAACGCTGGCCTTCGAAAGTTCTGGCCTTCAGCTTCTCAATGGTCAATTGAAGAAATGCTCTGCACAGGTAGTTGAAGCATCTCCCATCCTTGTCCAGAGGGTGCTCGAACTGCTTCATTAATCCAAGCTTCATGTGTAGTGGTGGGATCAATATCTTCTCCCAGTCAAGAAGAGTTTCGCTTATGATGTATCTCACTCCAGGTACTAATTGCTCTGGTGCCGGTCGTTCTTTCCTTACATAGTACTGGGATCTGTCTCGACTGCCCAACATACATTTAAAGCAAAGGTACTTAGTGGGCCCGGACAACTGATCAAGCAAAAATTTCACTGTCTCATCAATGCAGATGTTCACCGTCTCATCGATGCACCGATTTCACCGATCATCGATGCAAATGATCCATTTTTGCTGTTCATATTGGATTCTGTCGAGTACATTCTTCGCTACTTTACGTTTTTCTTTGAGAGTTGTGGAGTGCACAGGATGGAATGAGGCGAACTGGTTCCCGTCAGGAAGGAGCACACACTTCAAAAAGCGCTTGCTGCTGTCAATGAAGAGTCGCCTATCCCTCGGATCGTATTGAGGAGCGTCGAGTTTACCAAGAAGACCGGTGAAATCTCGGCAGTACACGAGGTCTTCTTCCTGTACTGCCTCCGTCCAAATCATTGGAATCCCAACCTTCAGTGTTTTTTTTCGCGCCCTTCGTCCACCACCGGAGGTATTCAACGTTTGTACCATGTGCGGTGTCCAAGACTTATCTTGGTCTCATCCAGTTTGACTTTGAAGTAAGCCTCGTAGGTTCGCTTTGCAAATCCTGTGACGTTCCTCCTGTCCACTGACAGCGTGTAATCTCCACATATGTAGCAGAAAACGTCAGGATCATTCCTACATGACCGTCGTGCTAAAGGCATAACAATCAAGTGAAAGAAATAGAAAATGCAGGTTCACGCATACACGTGATGCACTGTACGTGATACACTTGATACACGCATACACTAGTTTAGAAAAATAAAATAACGTTGTAATTCGATATATTTTTCAAGAAAAATATGACTGAACTCAATGCCCCTGATATTAGCATACATATAATTCCTCAAGTAGGTTTATGGCTGTATCTAAAAAAAATTGACCTGAATGAGCAAAATGGAATGCGATATTCTGACTCAGAACAACAAAATTAGTCTGAATCAGTTGAGAAACCCCTGGCGATTTTTTGGCTGTTACCCAGTGAAATCAACCTGGACAGCGAGAATCAAAACGTGTAAAAATCGAAAATGATAGCGATGATGAAATTTCAACCTTCCCTGGTACCTCTCCTTCATTCGGTGTATGCTCTGATGGAACCTTTCTCCCTGCTCCTCGCTCATCGCCCAAGGTTTTTAGGAAACTTCTCCATGCATGAGAACAGAAAGTGCATCTTTATACATATCAAACACCTGAGTTTTTGGAAGGCATCTATCATGCTGCTGACGAATATGGCGTGGTTTGCTGCCTTGTTGTTCCCCAGGAATTTGTTCACCACCTGCACAAGCGATCTCCACGTGGAGGACACTAGCGTGTTCATCGAGTTTTCGAACTCTGTGTCCTTTATAAGCGGTATCTCTGGGGCCATCGAAAACGCTGGCCTTCAAAAGTGCTGGTCTTCAGCTTCTCAATGGTCAGTTGAGCAAATGCTCTGCACAGGTAGTTGAAGCATCTCCCATCCTTGTCCAGTAAAAATCGAAAATGATAGCGATGGTGATTGGGTTTGGGATTTTGACATGGATAAAGTCATCAATGCCTACCATACCTTTGTAAAAAAAAAAAATACAAATGTCCGGCAATATGTTTTTCATAATGGCGAAAGATAAGCCGAGGTGAAATGAAGCAAACAAATTGAAAGTGATTGGGATGATGATTGGGTTTTGATTTTGACATGGATAAGGTCATCAATACCTACCATATCTTTGAAAATCAAAAATATGGAGTGGATAAATCGTTGGAAGAAAAAGAAGTTCTGTCCCACCACCTAAACAATCATAGGCAGCGCAATCGCGCTGCCTATGCCAAACACATCCAATCAAAATTTTGAGATAGCTATTTTGTTCAGCGTAGTTGATTTCCAGATATAAATTATGTTTTTGAGGAGGACACTCCCCCACAGCCCTCAAGACAAGGGTTTTAAGTTACGCCCTGGGGGGATATAAGATTTTTTATAGAAAACATTGTTGTAGAAACTTCAAAAAAGGCTCATTCGATTGGAAATTAAAAGGGCTAGTGCCCTTTTTAATAGTTGAAAGTGATTGAAGGGCAACTAACCCCCCTTTCACGCCCATCTTTTCCTGAAATACATCCAATCAACATTTTGAGATAGCCATTTTGTTCACGTAGTTGAAAGTTCTGGAAATTAGGTCTTTGAGGATGACACCCCCCACCCCCACCCCTCAGGGGAAGGGTTGTAAGTTATGCCGTGGGGGCATATAAGGTTTTTTATCGAAAGCATTGTCGTAGAAACTTCAAAAAGGGCTACTTCGATTGGAAATTGAAAGGGCTAGTGCCCTTTTTAATAGTTGAAAGTGATTGAAGGGCAACTAACCCCCCTTCCACGCCCACCATTTCCCCAAACACATCCAGTCAAAATTTTTAGATAGCCATTATGTTCAACGCAGTTGAAAGGTCTGGAAACTACGTCTTTGAGCTGGACAATCCCCCCCCCCCACTGTCTTCAGGGCAAGTGTTGTAAGTTATGCCCTGGGGGCATATAAAGTTGTCTAAAGAAAGCGTTGTCGTAAAAATTTGAAAAAGGGCTCATTTGACTGGAAATTCAAAGGGCTAGTGCTCTTTTTAATAGTTGAAAGTAATTGGAAGACAACTAAACCCCCTCTCACGCCTACCATTCCCCCAAATATTTTTGGGAACTTCGTATCGAATTATTTTTTTCCCATACCAGGATACTTCGTATCAAAGGAGTGGTCGTAGAAACTTTGAAAAGAGCTCATTCGATTGGAAATTGGGACGGCTAGTGCTCTTTTAATAGTCGAAAGTGATTGGAAGGCAACTGACACCCCTTCCACGCCCACCATTTCCCCAAACACATCCAATCTTTTGAGATAACCCTTTTGTTCAACGTAGTTGAAAGTTCTGGAAATTATAGTTTTTTGCATATTTTTGAGAGAATGACACCCCCCCCCCATAGCCCTCAGGGAAAAGGTTTTAAGTTATGCCCTGGGGGCATATATGGTTGAAACTTCAAAAAGGGCTCATTTGATTGGAAATTAAAATGGCTACTGCCCTTTTTAATAGTCAAAAGTGAGTGGAAAGCAACTAACACCCCTTCCACACCCACCATTTATCCAGACACATCTAATCAAAATTTTGAGATGCCCATTTGGTTCAAAGTAGTTGAAAGGTCCGGAAAGTATATCTTTGAGGATGACACTCCCCCCACATCCCTCAGGGTTTTGTTCAGTAGCCATTTTGTTCAGCGGAGTTGATTTCCAGATAGAAATTATGTTTTTGAGGATGACAATCCCCCTCACAGCCCTCAGGGCAAGGGTTATAAGTTTTGCCCTGGGGGCATATAAGGTTTTTATAGAAAGTGTTGTCGTAGAAACTTCAAAAAAGGCTCATTCAGCTGGAAATTGAAAGGGCTAATGCCCTTTTTAATAGTCGAAAGTGATTGGAGGGCAACTAACCCCCCTCTAACGCCCACCATATCCCCAAACACATCCAATAAAAATTTTGAGATAGCAATTTTGTTCAACGTAGTTGAAAGTTCTGAAAATTAGGTCTTAGAGGATGACGACCCCCCCCCTCCAGCCCTCAGGGCATGGGTTGCAAGTTATGACCTGGGAGCATTTAAGGTTTTTAAAGAAAGCGTTATCGAAGAAACTTCAAAAGGGCTCATTCGATTGGAAATTGAAAGGGCTAGTGCCTTTGTAATAGTTTAAAGTGATTGGAGAGCAACTAACGCCCTTCTCACGCCCACCATTTCCCCAAAAACATGCAATCAAAATTTTAAATCAAAATATAAGATGTTTATAGAAAGTATTGACGTAGAAACTCAAAAAGGGCTCATTCGATTGGAAATTGAAAGGGCTAGTGCTCTTTTTAAATAGTCGAAAGTGGTTGGAAGGCTTGACATTTTTATAGTAAAGAGCGATGTGGGTAGTATGTTTTTTTTTATTGTTTGTTTAGACCAGGAGACTTCATATGGAAGGAGTTGTAGAAACTTCGAAAAGGGCTCATTTGATTGAAAATAGAAAGGGCTAGTACCCTTTTTAATTGTTGAAAGTGATTGGAGGGCAACTAATCCCCCTCCCACGCCCACCCTCCCATTATCCCATTATGTTTAAAAACTAAATGTTGCCTGAAGATTAAATCAAAATGCACTGTATTAATGCTAATTCCCAATAAGGCATCTCAGCAGTATCCCAAGAACGACTGAGGGTATTATGTTCAAACTTTCGGGGCTACTTCTGCTCTTAAAATGTAACCAAATCAAAATTGCGTAAGTGTATCCAAGCTATTACAGAAATAAACAGATTTTTTTTGCTAATGGTATCAAGTTTTCGATTTCAGGTCAAGAAGAGGAGGTATGAAACTAAATTAAACACTACTATTTGTGTCCAGATTTTTAAAAAGGCGTCTGTTTTTAAAAATTGCTGAAAAATTTTCTCCAGCATACAAATAGCAGGCCAAACTGTAAAGTCTTAAAAAAATTAAAAGATTTAACTATTATTTTCTTTTTCCCTGAAAAGACTATGTCAATATCAGACGAACAGAAATTAATGAAAAAAGATTTTCCACAAAATAAGTTTTTCAAAGAAAAGTAAAGAACTCAATTAGACCAAAAATGAGCAAAAATAAAATAAAATAATCTTCCAAGTGTGAAACTACCACAAATCAGCATAGATAAATACACGAAACCCAAAACGAACAGAAATTACAATAAATAACCGAGTCAAACTCAACGAGCAGAAATTAGCATGAATATGGCTCAAAACCCCTATGTCTTCCCAAGGCCAGAACATAATCTGCACTTTACTGTAAAAAATACAAATGAATGTGCATTGTCAGTTTAATATGCATACACTGATATTTATTTATCAAAATGTTTATATTATTTGATTTATTAAAGTTATAAAAGTAAAAACATTAATTTTTTTTTCAGTAAAGTGCAATTTGTGTTCTGGCCTTGGGAAGGAATGGGGGTTTTGAACCCTGCTCATGTTAATTTCTGCTCGTTTTGAGTTTGACTCAGTTATTTATTGTAATTTCTGTTCGTTTTGGGTCTCGTTTATTTATCGATGCTGATTTGTGGTAGTTTCACGCTTGGTAGATTATTTGATTTTATTTTTGCTCATTTTTGGTTTAATGGAGTTCTTTACTTTTCTTTGAAAAACTTATTTTGTGGAAAAAGTTTTTTTTAAGTAATTAAAAAAAAAACAAAGGTTCGGCGATATGTCTTTGATAATGACAGAAGACAAGCCAAGGTAAAAGAAAAAATTTTTGTCCAACCACCTGAACAATTGAAAGAAACAAATATGGTCGTCAATGCCTTCTATACCTTGTGAATTCAAAAACCTGGACTAGATAAATCGTTGGAAGAAAAAGGAGTTTTTGATCCACCACCTGAACAATTAAAAGAAACAAAGGTTCGGTGATATGTCTTTCATAGTGACAAAAGACAAGCCGAGGCAAAAGTTAAAGGTCCAATAAAAAAAAAATATGTAATTTTACAAAGGCACCACTTCTAATTTAAGGTCCATTTGGACGTTGTGACATCAAGAAAAGGCTCAAATTGTCTGTGTTTAGAAGACAAGCGACAGTCAGAATCTATATATATAGAAGCTTGCCGCGTGCCCCATACTTTTGTTAAAAAAACAAAGGCTCGGTGATATGTATTTCGTAATGACGAAAGATAAGCCGAGGTGTAACGAACCAAACAAATTGAAAATGATGGCGATGATGATTGGGTTTTGGATTTTGACATGGATAAGGCCATCAATACCTACCATACTTTTGGAAATCAAAAATATGGATTGGATAAATCGTTGGAAGAAAAATAAGTTTTTGTCCCACCACCTGAACAATTAAAAGAAACAAAATGTTCGGCGATACGTCTTTCTTAATAACAAAAGACAAGCCGAGGCAAAAGTTAAAGGTTGAATAAAAAAAGAAATTATATTTTACAAAGGCACCAGTTCTAATTTAAGGTCCATTTGGACGTCATGACATCAAGAAAGGACTGAAACTGTCTACGTTCAGAAGACAAGCGACAGTGAGAATCTATATATGTATTAATAATTATAAATTAATTGGTACCGCTCGGTCTTTAATTTGTTCCCTATTTAAGAACTAAAATGTTGGGTTGCAGTTAAGTTTTGGACAAAAGTTTAATATTTAGGCGTAATTTTCGGTAAATAGTTTACTCGTTGAATAAGTTCTTAATAATGCTCTTAAGAAAGAATTTTGGGTGGATGGAGAGGATATTGTTTTTCATATGGATAGAAATTCTAAGTGACTTCTAATCTTCAAACTTGCGACCCCGAGAAATGTAGTGGCGAGGCTCATGATCCCCCCATCCTGTTCCACTATAGTGCTGGTTGGCTTGTCAATGTGATATTTATGCTAAATAGAAAGATTAGCGCAATGGGAGAGGAGCTGTTACCTTTCACTCTCTAGCACCAGTAATGAAGGCCTAAGCCAAAAATGTTCCAGTGAATCAAGATGGATTAGATATCAATTTCCATTTCCCCCTTCATTACCCTTGCTATATTAAACTGAAGCCTCATGGAAACTTAGGCAATTAAGGTGTTTTAAATGCACTGTTCTAGGTATCTTCCCCTCTGTGTGCACAACAAACCACCGCCCCTCTTCATAATAGCTTATGCACAAATTATCATTAAACGTAATCATAAGATAAGATAAGATTTATTCTTCATTAGATACACATACAATATTACATGCTATTATTCCCCCAAATGCTCATTGGCCTGTACAAAGGGGGAAGACAAATGAGTTGCTTACTCAGAAATGAAAAACAAAAGAAAATTTAAAATGATTACTTACTCACATACGAAGGAGAAGAAAAGAAAATATAGATAAAATGAAAACTATAGAAAAAATAAAATAAATAAACTAAATTAATTAATTAGATTAAATAGACTAAAAAAAATAAAAAATAAAATAAAAACATAAAATAAAAATAACTTCTACGAAGCCAAAGAATTTTTAACAATTTTTTTAAACAAACCGAATGAGTGGCACTCTCGAGCTGATTCAGGCAACTTATTCTAAACAATATAACACGCCATTAGAGGATTAAAATCTGACCTTATGCAAGGAGTAAATGGAACTTGAACATGATTTGTCATATTACGAAGATTATAACTATTTTGATCAGAGGTAAAAGATAGCGGTACACTTAGGGGCCAGGGGAGGTCACCATGAAGTTGAGCTAAAGTAAAACATACACATGAAAGAATGTATAGTGACTCAAGATCAAGTAATGGTATAACTAATGAACGATTAGTTTCCTGAATGAGGTTTCTAGCATTATTGTAAACCTTACAAAGTGGTTTTAACAGTGAAGGAAAAGTTGACATCCACACAATTGGACAGTAAGAAACGTAAGATTGGATCAAGCAGTGAAAAGGGATTTTCAAAATTGATCCAGGAAAAGTATGTCTAAGTTTCCGTAAAATACCAAGACTCCTGCATATCTTCATTTTAATAAAATCAATGTGACGTTTGAAAGATAGGTTTTCATCAACAAGAATGCCCAAAAAACGAACATATCGGTCTTCAGATCTATGAATTATTCCATTTGGCTGGTGAATTTCTGATAACTGGGGATAAACCTGAGAAACACGCGAAAAAATAAAAAAACTGGACTTAGAAAAATTTAGGGTAAGATAAATAGCATCAAGCCACAAAATCACTCTCTCAAACAAATTTTCCAAATTCAATCGAAGCTCGTATTCGCAGTTTCCCAAAGTGCCAAGTGTGCTGTCATCAGCAAAACAAACAAGGACATCAGAAGAAGGCGAACTATAATTGCCACTATGGGCAAGGGAAGGCTTAGGATGACAAAGTCTACAGCAATTAATAAGTTTATGCTTTTTTACAACATAATAAAGATCATATAAGACTGGAACCAAAAAAAATACATTTCCCCTTATGCCAAAATGAGACATCTTTGATAGAAGAATTTCATGGGTTAAGGAATCGAAAGCCTTGCGAATATCCAGGAATACAACAGCCGGAATCAATCCCGAATCTAACGCAGAAAGAATAAAATTCAAAAGGGTCATACAGGCATGTTCAGTGGAGTGCTTCATTCGGAAACCAAATTGAAAATCATGAAGAAAATTTTTAAATTTTAAGAAGGTAAGGACACGAGAAAGCTTAGCCTTTTCAAATATTTTACAAAATACTGATAAAATTGAAATTGGTCGATAATTTGCCGGATCATTTCTTGGTCCACCTTTATACAGAACAATAATCCGAGCACGCTTGAGAGCATCCGGAAAAACACCACATTCAAATGAAAGATTAACAAGTTTGTTAGAGGCCGAGTTACTCTTTATTTATAATTTGTCACCCCGACCTATTCGATAATCTACGACTTTTTTCAATCGATCAAGATAGTGACACAAAAAATGTTGGAGGTTTCAATTATGTAACTATATGCTGTAAGGCTGTAATGTATGCTGTAATGCTGTAAATCATATTTGAGGGGTTTCTGGTCGGAATTTCAAACTTCTTAGTTCTGTAGTTGAGACAATGGTCGGTTTAGTTTTTGCCAATATGAAAGTGTATGCACGGAAAAAAAGGTAGAAAAAAAACTTCACGCCAATCAGGTGACCTGATCGTCAAATGGAGGAAATTCAGATCCGATAATCCTTTGCCCGAAATTGCTGTGATGAGAATTTATAAGAAACAGGTAATAATTCTTAATGAAAAACTGAAAAATAAAATTAAAAAAAAAAGAATAATAGAATACTCTGAATAATGGTCTAAATATTTCGGCTTTACATCTGGAAGCCTTTATCAACGGAAAAAAAAGAAAAAAAAACAACAAAAGATACACAGAAAAACACAACAAAACACCAAAAAAAAAAGAAAAACAATAGAAAATTCAAATTTAAGCAAGATCCGATATAGAATAACTGTTATTGTTAATTTTGGGTTAGATTTGCCTCAATCTTAAAAAAAATACCTGTTTTTGACACATTTGCTGACAATTGTAAATAGAAATGTAGTGTGGCAAAGTAATTTCGGGCAGAGGATTTTCGAGCAAAAAGAAACTGGGATAAAATGGTTGAAAACCAAATAATGGATGCAAAGTAATTGAAGTCATTCTTGTTATCACAGTCATTAAATTTAGGGATGCCAGACTTCGCTAAATCAGCTTCTTATAATGGTACCAATGGCTTAGGACATAAAAAATTTCTTTTCGTCTTATTTCTTTTTGTCTTATCTTTTACACTGATGCTACCTAAAAAATGGTTCACTTCCCTAGAAAACTTTCGCAAGAATTGAAGGTTTGCCATCTACATAATTTTCCACTCTAAATGGAGATCGTATCATTGACACCAGGCTAATCATCTTGTACCATTCAAATTTTAGTTGGAAACTCTTCGACTAGCTATTGACTACATAAATTCCCTTGCTGACCTTCTATCATCTGATCGTCACCCCCAAGATGTCACACATAGCACGTATCAAGAGCCTCCAAAGAACATAATGGTCCCCAAGAGAGGTGAGTGATAATTTCCTGTGAGGGGGGGGACACATATTTGATTTTAAACAAGCAACAGACAAAATATATGAAGAATGTTAAGTATAGCAGGAAATTGGGTAGTGTTTACGATAGTTTAGTTAGAACAGTTAAAAAATAAACAATAAACGAATTAATTTGAAAATTCACAAGAATCCAGGTGGGGTAGGAGGATGGGAGGCAGATCAAGAGGCCTAGCCATGGCCATGGGTTGCCCGCATGACATGAATCATCACCGTATCAACTCATCAGGGGGACAGTTTCCGGACAGGAGAAACACTTCTGCCACAACGGGCTACAAAACAAGAAATACTAGTTATTTAGTTTTAGTAACAAAGGTGTTTCAGCTCACTTGTAGCCAAGGTATTTCATGCATGAAAGTAGAGGAATATTTTGACCGGCCCTTTGCAAGCTTATTGACATAGCTTATTGATGGACTAAGTTTGAAGATGGTAATCTTGCATCTAATAGGCTGACAGTGCACTGTTTACATCTCTTTTCTTGAGTTGAATTGATTTTTGTTTTGTTTTTCATTTGTGAACATGATATTTCAGAGCCAACTCTATAGCATTGTCTATAGCAAAGGTCATAAGAACTTTAGCTATTTGAGTCAGAAGTGATTTGAGGGTAACCAGTTCCCTTCCTTCCCTCTCACGCCCCCCTCCCAATGTGTATGATCAAAATATTGAGATAGCCATTTTGTTCAAAACAGTCCAAAAGTCAAGCTGTAACTGATGGGTCGACTAATGCCCCATAACCCCCGGAGAAACGGCTATAACTTATGCAAGTTGCCAATTGTTAACATGTAAAGTTTTGTGGAAGGAATGGTCGCATAAATTTTGGAGCTGACTCTTTTGATCGGAAATTGAAGAGAGAAAGTTTTAGTTCCTTTTTTAAGAGTCCAAATTAACCAAAAAGCAACCAGTCACCCGTAGTTAATCTATCCGTAGTCATCTATGAGTTAATCTATCCGTAAGTCGCTGATCAGTTCTTCCGATATACCAAAGACCACACGAGCAGGGAATATTGTAAACATCGGAGTTTTCAACTATCGGGTGATAGGTGAATTAACTTAGCACTCTATCTCAATTAATAACACACTTAAAAACGGAAAAAAAGTAGAAAATTTTGACTCTGCCCTTGCAGAGCACATTTTTGAAAACCCAGACCATACTATTTTATTTAATCAAGCTAGCCTAATTTCGCATGACAAAGGTATTGTTCAGCACTACAGAGAAGTTGTTGAAATTTATAAATACCAACATTTAGGTCTAGCTACGAACAGGGATTCAGATGATTTAAGAATAAATGAGTCATATTTCGGTTTTCTCAAAAGAGAAGCCGATACTTTAGTAGTCCCAGATATAAACCTTGCACCACTTTCACAATCACTTAATCAGACACGTCAACAACCCCTTAGGTCTCAAAGAGTGTATGCAAGGAATGCAATTATTAAAATCAGAAATCAGATGACATAGCTCTCCAACTCATTCAATTGCTGGTTCGTTTTGTTTTGAGTGAATGAATATTTTTCTTTTATTTCTCAGTTATTTGCTAGTATCCGTCTATGGCGGTTCAAAATTTTTGGATTTTTTTTTTGCAAATCGCGGATATTGGTGAATGACTCACTTTTATGGTTGTTAGGTATTTGTTTTTAATTCCTGTAATTTTTGGCTTTTATTGAATTTTATTCATGTTTTAAATTTTTCGTTTTTTTCTCATTCCTATTGACTTTCCGCCTTTTATTTTTTTTTTCAGCACTCTCATTGAATATATTTATTTTGTTTCGCGCTGAAGAAGAGAGGTGTTTGTCCCCTCGAAATATTCGCTTGGTTGTGTTTTGTCAGTATTTTCATATGGTCTTTAAAAACCCCATTTTTGCTCGTTTTCTTTCTTGATAAGGTGTTTATGGAAGGGATGGCCATATAAACCTGGGAGGGGGCTTATTTAATTGGAAATCAAAAGTCTTAGTGTCATTTTTAAGTCGAAAGTGACTGGAGGGTAACCACCCCCCCCCCCCACACACACACACACCTTTTTTTCTCAAATACATCCGATAGAAATTTGGAAATAGCCAATTTGTTCACAATAGTCCAAGGACCAAAAAACTTTGCCTCCGGGATTGAATCCTCCTCAGCTCCCCCGGGGCAAGGGCTGTAAGCTATGCAAGTTGCTTATTGTTGACCTATAAGGGTTTTATGGAAAGGTGGTTGTATAAACTTTGATTAGAAATTGAAAATTTTAGTGCCCTTGTTAAGAGTCAAAAGTGATCAAAGGGCAACCAGCCCCCCCCCCCCCTCTCCAACAGAGTCCTTCAACAGGGAATGTTGAGGGGGATGTTTGACTTTGGAACTGTGATGTTGAAAAAAAAAGAACACTTTGATGTTTTGATACTTCAATGGAACTTTAATGTTGACAAACAATTTAATGTTGAAATGGAGAATGTTAAAAACTTAAAACTTTGACAATCAAAAACGAACAGAACCTAATTAAAAAAAAAACTTACTGAAAAAGACCTTTTTCAAATAATAATAAGGAGCCATATTTAACTTAAGACCAGCAGAAATAAATTCCTATAGTTATTTCTAGGATTAAAAAAAAATAAATTCCCATAAAGGCCAAGAAACTACCATTAAAGAATAAATGAAACCCGAAACCCACCGACATTAGATACAAAATCAAAGCAAACAAACATACAACAAGTACTAATATAAATGAATATATAAATCTTAAAACAAGTAAAAATTAGATTGTATATTCAAATCAAATTAAAAACGAAAAAAAAATTACTACAAACAAGACTTTGACTACTGCCTTCATCCCTAACTGTAAAACTCTAAAGCCTACTGCGTCATTGGCGCTTCACTGAAATGGAACTATATTTCAAATAATTTCTTTTGTACTTAAAACATGGAAAACTAAATAAAAATTAGAGTGAAATAAAATCTTGAACTTCTGAGCTTTCAGCAATTAATATCATTTTGTATCAAACATTCAGTTTAATTCTATTAGTTCTTTCCATGGACTATTCAAGACATATGGTTCTAGGCGTTTACCTCCCCCTCCATGGTGATTACTCCCGCGGAAAATTCCTCTGCGGAAAATACCCCACCCAGCGGAAAATACCCCCCCCCCCTGCGGAAAATACCCCCCTGGATAATACCCCCCCCCCCCCTGCGGAGAATACCCCCCCCCCCTCGTCGAAAATAAGGCTTTCCAAATTTGAGAATTTTATTTGAGTTTTATTTTTTTTAATATCCGCAGGGAGAAGGAATTTTGATATTTGTGTATTATGCGTCACTCACTCGAGCTTACTCTGTGTAAAACTCAAGAACAAACCGGTTTCTTAGTTAGTTTTTTTCAGCTTAGCGCGAGACAAGACAAAGACAAGTGACAGAATATATGAAAAATATATAATTCAGGCTATATATTTGCACATAAGGGGGGAGGGCTAAAGTATTTGGATAGTTTGAAGTCAGAAAACAATTCTTTCTAGGTATATGACCACTAAAAAATTACAGAAGAATAGTGAGGTATCTGGAAATTTTTTTAACAGAAAAGAAAGAAAAATTCCAGCATAAAGTAAATGTAATGTTTCATTTAAGTGTTTTTTTCCAAGTGTTAAGTTTTTTTTTCAATGACCGTTTTTCCAAGTATTAAGTACTACTATTGGCTAATGTAGTGTTTTATTTAAGTGTTTTATGATGATACACTTATTTATATATCTATCTAATATGCAGAATAATTGTACCAAACACATTTTGCATGCAGGCTCGCTACATTCCCCCCCCCCTAATATGCAAATCTTTATCCCAAATTTATTTCTAAAGTAACGAAGAAACTAAAACAAAACTGGCGTGTTCCTGAATTTTACACAGCGTAAATTTGAGTGAGTGGCGCGTAATACACAAGTACCAAAATTCCTTCCCCCTACGAAAATTTAAATATCGATGGTTTAGTTTAGACATTTACAGTTAGGGAAGGAGGCTGTAGCCCAGCTCTTGTTTGTAGTGACTTTTGATTAATTAGAGATTTAATTAGTTTTGATAAAAAAGCTTTGCTTCGAGCTGATGAAACATCGTTGCTGAAGGATATCACATTGTAGTGTCATTTTATTTTTTAATATTATAATTTTTTGCAAAAAGCATTTCTTCAAACGGAATTAATAACAAGATCCCTGGAAACATTGCTAATCCCCTGCAGCTAAACACCATGTCACTCATCGTGATAGGCAATGAATTTATATGTGTTTATGAAGCAAGTAACCACATTAATTAATCATTATTATTTCACAAATAAACCCTATTTGAAGTCAATATTAACAACTTTGATTTTGTTAGCAGTAGACTGTATAAATGTCAAGAAAGCTGCAGTAACATATACATTTCCGTATTTCAAATCTGTGCACATGCGAGATGAAATCGAGCAAAGGAAGCAAAATATATTATATAAGTAAAATTTCCAAATCTGTCGTGTTGAGCATAAAAGATATGTTTCAAGACACCCATCATAGGCAGCGCAATAGCGCCGCACATCTCAATCACAATCCAATCAAAATTTTAAGATAGCCATTTTGTTCAACGTAGTAAAGTTCTGGAAATTAGGTCTTTGAGGATGACAACCCTTCCCACAGCCCTCAGGGCAAGGGTTGTAAGTTATGCCCTGGTGGCATATAAGGTTTTTATAGAACGTGTTGTCGTAGAAACTTCAAAAAAGGCTCATTCGACTGGAAATTCAAAGGGCTGGTGCCCTTTTTAATAGTCAAAAGTGATTGGAAGGCAACTAGCACCCCTTCTACGCCCACCATTTCCCCAAACTCATCCAATCAAAATTTTGAGATAGCCTTTTTGTTCCACGCAGTTTAAAGTTCAGGAAATTATACCTTTGAGCGGGACACTCCTCCCACAGTCTTCAGGGCAAGGGTTATAAGTTATGCCCTGGGGTTATATAAGTTTTTATTGAAATCTTTGTCCTAGAAACTTGAAAAAGGGCTCATTCGATTGGAAATTCAAATGTGTAGTGCCCTTTTCAATAGTCGAAAGTGATTTGAGGGCAACTAACCCCCCTCTCACGCCCACCTTTTCCCCAAACACATCCAATCAAAATTTTTAGATAGCCGTTTTGTACAGCGTCATTGATTTCCAGATAGAGATTATGTTTGGAGGACACTCCCCCACAGCCCTCAGGGCAAGGTTTGTGAGTTATGCCCTGGGGGCATATAAGGTTTTTATAGAAAGTGTCGTAGAAACTTCAAAAAAGGCTCATTCGACTGGAAATTCAAAGGGCTGGTGCCCTTTTTAATAGTCGAAAGTGATTGGAGGGCAACTAACCCCCCTCTCACACTCACCGTTTCTCCAAACATATCCAATCAAAATTTTAAGATAGCCATTTTGTTCAACGTAGTTGAAAGTTCTGGAAATTGGGTTTTTGAGGATGACACCCCCCCCCCCCCCCACAGCCCTCAAAGCAAGGGTTGTAAGTTATGCCCTTGAGTCATATAAGGTTTCTATAGAACGTGTTGTCGTAGAAACTTCAAAAAGGGCTCAATCGATTGGAAATTGAAATGGCTAGTGCCCTTTTAAATGGTCGAAAGTGATTGGAAGGCAACTAACACCCCTTCCACGCCCACCATTTCCCCAAAAATATCCAATCGAAATTTTGAGATAGCCATTTTTTCCCACTCAGTTTAAAGTTCAGAAAATTATACCTTTGATTAGAACACTTCCCCCATAGTCTTCAGGGCAAGGGTTGTAAGTTATGCCCTGGGGGCATATAAGTTTTTATTGAAATCTTTGTCGTAGAAACTTGAAGAATGGATCATTCGATTGGGAATTCAAAGGGCTAGTGCCCTTTTTAATAGTCTCGAAAGTGATTTGAGGGCAACTAACCCTCCTCTTTCGCCTACCTTTTCCCCAAACACATCCAATCAAAATTTTTTAGAACATAATTTGTACTTTACTGAAAAAAAATACAAATAAATGTGGATTGTCAGTTTAATATACATATACTGATATTTAGTAATCAAAATGTTAATATTATTTGATTTATTAAAGTTATAAAAGTAAAAACATTTAATTTTTTTCAGTAAAGTGCAAATTATGTTCTGGCCTTGAGAAGGCACAGGGGTTTTGAGCCCAACTTATGTTAATTTCTGCTCGTTTTGAGTTTGACTCGGTTATTTATTGTAATTTCTGTTCGTTTTGGGTTTCATTTATTCATCGATGCTGATTTGCGGTAGTTTTACGCTTGGTAGATTATTTGATTTTATTTTTGCTCATTTTTTGTTTAATGGAGTTCTTTACTTTTCTTTGAAAAACTTATTTTGTAAAAAAGTTTTTTAATTAATTTCAAGTAAATAGCATTTGTTTACTTGTATTTTTGTAGAAAATTCAGGGATGAATTTTAGAGAACTTATTTCTATTCACTTCCATCATAATATCTTCTTCATCTTTTTTTTTATGCAGAATAATCCTTGAAAAACCTCGTTGTCTAACTTAGGTAAAAAAAGAAAAAAAGCAAAAAGATTTGACTTTAGGGAATAGCATTGACATAAGCAACCTTCAAACAATAATCTTTCCTTCTCAAATTATTGCAGTAATATGTCCGCAATACCAACTGCATCTTTTTCACGAACTGAATGAATCCTAAAAATGACTCCTTCACAACTGCAGTTTTTCTTTAAAAAATTATTTCTACATTTCTAGGGATTTGTGAAACTTTTTCCTGATGGGTTGCATCAGGAATTGAATCATATGTTAGTCCAAGTTTTCTGGCTATCTGGATGTCTTGCGAAAGTTTCTCTCCAACCTTAAAAGCGAAAATTATGTTTACTGTGATAGACACTTGGTTGGTCCTGGGTTCTGTTTTGCATTCAATAGATGACTCTTCTTAACGGGATCAAAGTCAGGAACTATAAAATAAGAAGTTCTATAAATTACCCTTATTTTAAGACCCTTCTGTTTCCTATTTACAATGCAACATTACCTGTCCCATCTAAGTACTAGATTTTGTGCTAATTTAGTACTAGTTAAGTACTAAATTGTGTACAAATTTTGTACTAAATTTTGCACTAATTAAGTGCTAAACATTTTAAAAATTACCCTCATTTGAACAGTAGCGGATCAAGGATTTTAGGAAGGGGGGGGGGGCGACTCGTTGCGAAAAATTCCCATTCGAAATTAAGCCTAACGTACCTTACTGATATTGAAACTTGCATGCCTCTGCTTCTATCCGTCATTTAGCTGTCGGTTCTGTAAAGCTATCCACAAAAATACATTTATAGAAACACTATCAATATTATATAACAAATTCTCGCCTCCTATTTCCACTATTAGCAAATCTATCAATAACACTTTCTACACTTATGTCAATATCACGGTGAACATGAAGAAGGGCAAGTCCGGTGAGTCTTTCCTCCGTCATTTTATTTCTTAGCCACTTTTTCAATCTTCTCAAGGTAGAAAGACTTCGTTCAACAGATGCCACACTGACAGGTAGGGTCATGAGAATCTGCAAGAGCGCTGAAATATTCGGGAAAATATCAGCATCGCAGTTCTGTTTCTGTAAAGTTTCCCCTAGTGTTTCAGGTATTCTACCTGTGCCTGCATTGCTTTCTCTCAGACGAAGCCACCGAGTTTTCCATATTGTCGCTTCTCCGGCCAGGGCGGATTCACAAACCGATTGGGAGGGGAAACCCATTACTGACCAGTATAGCTGTGACAAGCCATGAATCGTATTAGCGAATTGTTGTTTGTTCGTTTCCATACAATTTATTGGCAAGAAAATACTGAGCTTAAAAGTGTCCAGCGTTTCAACGGAAAAAACGGCTTTCTAAGTCCGAAATGATTGTGTCCAACAGGGGAATAAAAACTGACCGTCTATAATATTCCTCGTGTGAACTGAATGGTACATTAATCCGATTCGTTTGCTTTTTCGCTATCCTTGGGACTGTTATTTCTAAACCTAGCTCGGTTGCCACTTTAGTTACCTCGTCAAATGTGTTTTTAAACTCGCTTTCACTCTCCCGACGCTTGACTTGCAGCTGGGTAAGAAGGTCCTTAACATGGCTTGCTGCAGACGCTAGGTCTAAGCTCTTCTTCTGAAATAGCCGACTGAGCGGTAAAATTAGTCCAGATATGTTACTAAGAGAGTAAATGGTTACTATCAGGTCGGAGGATGTGACAGCAGTCAATAAGGATTTTGCTTTTGCTCCAGTTGTGCATTCTGCCCAGCCGCTGATGATCTCAAGAGCTTCCACTATCTTAGGGAGCTCTACCACAAACTGCATTAAGGAATCGTGCCTTTCGATCCAGCGCGTTTCACACATGCCAGTTAGCTGTGCTTTCATTACTCTGGTTAAAACATAATTGCGCTTTGCAGAAGCACCAAAAAAGCAACTATTTCTTTTATTACTCCGATGGAGTTTCTAACACTCTGGATAGAAGAAGTTTTTGACATGGAAAGATTTAGAGCATGGTTGAAACATGGGCAACGCAGGGCATTTTTTGCTTCCTTTTGAACTTCTTTTACAGCTCCACAATGTTCTGAAACCATCATAGCACATCCATCAGTGCCTATGCCCACACAATTTTCCAAGTCTAGCCCAAGAGATCGAAGAAAATCCAACACAACATTTCCAAGCGTTTCCCCTTTAATGGTCGGTTCGAAGTTTCCAATGCTGTCCGAGTAACATGTTTCGTGTAGGTCTAAAAAAACAACGAAATCTTCACGTCTTGTGCAATTGTAATTGTAGCAAAGGGCAATACTCAGTTGTGACTTGTGTGACACATCCGTTGTTTCATCAACAACCACACTGTAGAACTTGGCAGAATGAACTCGTGCAAGAATTTCTTTAAGACTCTCTTTGGCACAAGATTCAATTAATTCATTCTGTGTTGTTTTGCTTATATAAGTAGCATTTGCACCTGAGATTTCCAAATGTTGTTTTAAAGTGATATCGCCACTATTTACACGGTACCTTAAAAGTTCTCGAAAGTTCCCTTCGTTTGTCAATGGGTCCTTTTCTGCCAATAATTCTCCACATCTCTATGGCCACGAAGAGCAATGTTCTGTCGACCCAAGAAAACAATTGATTCTACAATTGGCTTCAATCTCGCTCTGTTTTCCTGCACTTGTTGGCTACGTTGTTCGTTTACAAGGCTTAAAATGTTGGTTTCAGGGTTGTCATATTTTAGAAGGAAATGTTTGCCTGCGTCAACTGAATCGCGGTGATACTGATTATTTTCATGAGACACCAAGTCACCGTCTTTTCCAGTTAGCTTAGCAAAAGTCACGAGGGGCTTCTTTACCAACTTTTGCAATTGATTGGAGCCTCCAACCCCCTCGAACGTTAAACAAAACACAATATTTACAGAATAAGCCCCTCATCTTATTTGAAAGTCCTAGCCAATGAAATTCTTCCAAGCGAGTACGATTGAAAAATCTCTTTTCGTCCCTGCCCCGCTTCTTGTGAACTGAATAGGGGAAGCTGTAGTTAGACGTCGGAATCCACGGGTTCTGAAGCAATTGATATCGCGTGCGATCATCCAGTTTTTCAAGTCTATCGATATAGCTTCCGATATCATTTTCGTAGAAAGTGCTTATATTTTCGATGTTTGTGTTAGGCTTGGGGCTACACTCTTCGATTGATGCTAACGAAACATGCACTATCTCACTATTAGTCAAAGCGCTGGAATCACTACTAACACTGTAACTTTCATTATTTCTATCTTCAGTTACGGCGTCCACTCGCCTAGCTTTAGCTTCCGAACCAAAAAAGTTGTCGAGAGTTATCTGCTTTTGCTTCGACATCATAACTGGTTAATATTATCCAAAAATTGTATACTTTTCAAACCCTTCTAGAATCGCGACTAACCCTAAGGCGTATGTGTTATCGGAGGCATTTCAAGATTTTTGCTTAGTTATTGAATAAGAAACAGGTTTTGACGCGCACACTTTTTGAAGCTTCAACGATTTACGAGATGACAAGCTTCAAAATGCTTTGTAAGTTCGGGTGACACCAAACACTCTAGACAATTCCCTAAAGACTTAAGGCAGACAGACCAAGTGTCGTCCGATCCTTTTCAAAGATGCGTTGATCCAAGCGTTGATATCGCAATCAAGTCACAGAAAATCTAATGATAAACTTTTTGCCCAAGCAAGGGGGGGGGCGATCGCCCCCCCCGCCCCCCTGGATCCGCTACTGCATTTGAAGACCCTTCCGTTTCCTATTTACAATGCAACATTACCTGTCCCATCTAACTACTAAATTTTGTACTAATTTAGTACTAGTTAAGTACTAAATTTTGTACTAATTAAGTACTAAACATTTTAAAAATTACCCTCATTTGAAGACCCTTCCGTTTCCTATTTACAATGCTACATTACCTGTCCCATCTAAGTACTAAATTTTGTACTAATTTAGTACTAAATTTTGTACTAATTAAGTACTAAACATTTTAAAAATTACCCTCATTTGAAGACCTTTCCGTTTCCTATTTACAATGCAACATTACCTGTCCCATCTAACTACTAAATTTTGTACTAATTTAGTACTAGTTAAGTACTAAATTTTGTACGAATTTTGTACTAAATTTTGTACTAATTAAGTACTAAACATTTTAAAAATTACCCTCATTTGAAGACCTTTCCGTTTCCTATTTACAATGTAACATTACCTGTCCCATCTAAGTACTAAATTTTGTACCATCTAAGTACTAAATTTTGTACTAATTTAGTACTAAATTTTGTACTAATTAAGTACTAAACATTTTAAAAATTACCCTCATTTGAAGACCCTTCCGTTTCTTATTTACAAAGCAACATTACCTGTCCCATCTAAGTACTAAATTTTGTTTGGGTAAATACTTTATACAGCATAGCATCTTATTAAGTATATGTTGCCATTTCTTCTTATATTTAGAAAAATGGTTTGGGATCTCGGCATCTACTTAAAACTTTTTGATCATTTTTCTTTTCATTTATCTTTCCTGGTTGTGCAGGAATTCCGGTTCCTTTCGGAAATTTCATGAGAAGCAGTCTCTTATGTTTTGTGTTCCAACTTTCCACCCATTTTAGGATCACAGAGAAGAACATCCAGAAATTCTGGATTGTTTTATGAGCCAATCACTCCCTTTCTCTTTCAGAATCCGTTGCCATCCAAGCTGCTGAGCCATTGAACATTACTTTACGCACTGATATGGATATTGTTAAGAGTAGTTCTTGCTCCTCAGCTCTAGTACACTTTGGCTCATTTATTATAAAGGAAGAAGGTATGTTTTTAAGAGAAAGAGTATAAAAGATAGTTTCTTGTGTGTAAACACTCTTCAATACATGCTAGTTTTCAAACTATTGGATAGACTTTTTGTATATTTTAAAATTCGGTTATTCAGGTAAAATGAGGATAACAGTAATATTTTGACGCGATTGGTCTCTGACCTAATGAATCCTGGTAGCACCATTCCTTTCATTTGTATGAACAATCATCGAATATCTTTTGCATTTAAAAAATAATATATATATTTTTTTATTTGCAGGTTATGCTGAATAAAAATTCAAATTGTTTCATTGTAATCAACTAAGAATATAGGCTATAGTAAATGGCGTGAGCTCTAGATGCTTCCAGAAGGCTAAATAATATGTTAATTAATAAAAGCATATCTTGTTGAAGCAATTATGGAACAACTTTATGTTAAAAGAAAAACAAGAAAGGATATAAATTGCTTACTAGAGTCTATTCTAGATTAAGTGAAAATAAGCTTACATATCCATGTAGTCTTTTCATTTGGCATAGATTTATCAGCAGCATCCACAGGATTTATTTTTGTTATTTTGATCATCTTTCAGTATTGTTATATGATTCAAAATTTAGAACATTGTGATAAAAACCCAGATGAGGCATACAAAGTGGCTTTCAGGCTAACGCTGCTGAGAGGAAACGCTTGTTTTGAAGCTCAAATTTTCAAAATGCATCACGGAAAGAGGGAAAAAAAATAATTAAAATGTTGTCAGAAACTTGGACATCAGGAGTTAAATACCTTATGCCAAACAAAATGTTCGCAGCTTCTGTAACTGTCATTTGCGTATGTATTTTCCTTTGAGATCCTGGCCCCTGTGCATAGGCCCTCCTTTATCTGTTTAAGGACTTTTTTCCCCTGTTCTGGTTAAATCTAAATCATGCGTGTTCTTGAACAGACAAAACCACTTATTTCTGCTTTTAAATGTCTTTCCTATAACCATTGCCTCTGATAGGCTAGACGTTAGCAAATACTAACTTTTGATCAATGTGTCTCCCCCAGCGTGTTTTCCCCAGCCTTAGTATATAGAAAAGAAATATGTTGAAACTTGGGAGATGCCTTTCTTGATTGTAAACTGAAAGCTAAATCCTGAATCAGGTCCGAATCAGTCCCTAGTGCAGACTGACTAGGTGTAGAAATGTATACTTAGTGCAGACTGATTTTGTTCTAGATAAAAGCCAAGTGCTGACTTGATGTATTCCTGACTAGTTCCATTTAGTTGTTTTTCTCTGCCAACTTATTAATAGAAATGCTAGCAAGCAGCATTCTTTTTAATTTAGAACCATCCAATGTAACATTATCCCCCCCCCCCCTATTGATTTTTCAACAGGAAGGAATGTAAGTCTTTTTCCTCTGATTGGTTTGAAAACTCTGGGGCAAATATCTTAGGCTTGTGGTTGATGAGACCGAGGTTTTCAGTGGGGTTTTTTAACTTTTACATGGAAGTGCCCAGATCTGGTTGACACATATCTGCCAGATCTGCTTGAAAGCAATTAACCAAGAGACATATTTTCAGAAGTTTTACCACTCCCAAACCCTGCTTACCTTGTGCCAGCTCTTTATTCTTTAAATGGTGGAATATATGGTCGAGGGAACTAGTATGCTGCAATGTTTCCCACGTCAGCAAATTTTTGAACTAGAGGAACTTTAACCCTACTTGCGCCTAGATCATAAAGATCCTTGTTCATGGGGAAAATCTTTTGGGCTGTAGTTAACTGTTCAACAAAGATGAATCTTACTTTTCTTAGTGTTTTTAAATGATTTACTTTTCTAGTCCTTTTTAGGTATAAATTCTGACTCCGACCCCCTTCACCTCCTCTTGGAATTGAACTTCCCATCAGAGAGTTAGTACGTCACACCTCGTTTAAACTGGAAATAGACAAAGATTTTGAATTCTTATGGTGGGATTATTAAGGGTTGGCCCTCCAACGGTCCTCAGCATCCACTCCCAACCTTTTAAGAGTATGTAAGGCTTATTGCCCCCCCCCCTTCCCGCTCACTGGCAGATGCCCAGTAGAAAGGTAGGCATGTAAAATCTTTTGTAGAAGAATGATGAACCTATATTATCGGAGGCACAGATTGGGTCCTTGGTCCCTCTGACGACCCGTTTTTTCCATCAGAAACTTTTCTATGAGATGGAAGCATATTGGACCTTGTTTAAAACAAAGGGATGCAATGGTGTGAAACTATATGAACCATGAAGACAGCTAAAATTACTGATTGTCTTGCTTTTGTCCTTTTTGTAGTTATGATTACATTTGAAGAAGCATGTTTTTGCAAAAATTTTATTCGAAGATATTTTAGCCTTCGAGTTCTAGGAAATTGTTTTTATGCGATTCTTTATATGAGAGAACATTGTTAATGTACAGAATTTTTTTTTATTATGTTTATTATATTTTCTTAATGGTGATTATGTTTGGACTGTCCTCTTTTGAGTGAGAGTTTTTGTTTTACTTAGTCAAGTCAATGCTGATGAATTGCTCTCCAATCTTTCATTGAACACGCCCCATTATTTATACAAATTTAAGCAATAGTATACAAAATACCGATCACATTTAGTGAAAATAGCCAAACTGTCAGAAATATATATTCCCCTCTTATTCTACTCCTCCAAAGAGATGGCTTGTTGAGCCTTTGGTAGTCGGGGTTGGCCCACAATAGTGGTTGTAGTGGTTTCCCTGTTTCAATATTAATTCTTGATGTCTCCAGCTTTGCAAATCTCCCCAGCATATTTTTGAATATTCCCTCCACGACCACCATCATTATGACCATAAAGTTTATCTCAAACGCAGGCGTAATAAACGACTGATACCTCTCCCCCCCTCCCAAGAAAAATACCGTCAACGTCTCTTATCTGCACCGTCGCGTCTAAAAAGTTTTCTATCACCACCATCTCGATGGTCTCAGGGCAGCAGGGGATAAATTGGGAGGTAAAATAGGTTTTTTAATATAACTATAAATATATAGAGGTCTTTATCAGCGCATAAACTAGTGAAATAAAGGGCAGAAATCGTGCGTTAGTTGTTGTTTTTACTATTTCCATTTATTTACCTATTTCAGAGAAAGAAGCATCATCAAGCTACAATAGACATTCGTTTCCAATTGAAACTACTATGTCATTACCAGAAATTGCAGTGTCTTCTCCTGTTGAACTTGATCCTTTAGAGGTAGAGTCTCCCAAGCCTAATGTACCGACGAATGGGATACATAAGGAAAATCTCACGGACATTGAAGTTACCCCACTAGAATGTGACATATGTAAAGAGGTGCAACATTCTGTGCTTTTACTTCAGCTTCATAAAAGTACACTGTGTGAAAAACATTTACCATCCCACTGTGAAGAGTGCTGCGTTAAGATCAAAGACTTTCCTGACCTTTTTATACATATTCTGGAGCATAAAGCAGGAACAGAACGGAAGTGCCTAATTTGCTTGTGCAAGAACATTGACAATATGAAGGAGCATGTACTTTCTGCTGGTCACATGTCAGTGTCCTCATCCTTGACTGATTCAAAAGCAAAAGAAAAGGCTAACAATTCACCAGGGAAGCATCAGCTGCAATCTAAGCCAATTTTGACTGGCCACACTGGCAATCTCAAACGTAAGGTGAAAGCAGAAGGAAAGAAAGGTATATTAGGTATATCCTTGTTTTGGGAATTATGGAAAAAAGGAGATTTAAGTTCTTTTTATCAAGTTTCTTTGATCAAATAACAATGACGAAGGGTTTCAGAAAAAATTAAAAACAAAAATATAAAAAGGTAAGTATAGGAGGAAGAAAAACGTGTCGAGTTGAGACAAGAGACACAGACTACATGCATGCTAGTCAAAGTGAGCTGTACCTTTTTTAAAATATGATTTCTATAATTTGATGTTACAGCTGTCCAGCAAACATTTTATTCCCTTATCACACATACCACGAAGGAAACGAGAAGTATTTTTTTCTCACTTTTGAGTTGTGCCAAATGGCTCCTATAATTTACAGCTGAAGAAAGAACTTCTTGATTGACTCACCTTTTCCTCTCTTATCTTAAGGAAAGATTTTCTCTTCCCACCAAAACGATCTCCTATTTGTCTAAATAATTTCTAAGACTACACTGGCTAATACTGATAAAACCATAAAAGCCGTTAAGAAGAGCGAAATGAGGATGATAACAGCCAGTGAAATAAAAACGCAGATTACAATGCTAATATTTTGGTCAAGACCTCCGCTTGAACGTCCTCTGTGTAGCTGAATAAAATAAAACCTATAAAAATTCAAAGGATAATTAAGATCAAACTATAAAACAAACACAAAAAATAGAATAGGAAGACCCTCTCAAAGCAACGGTGAAAGTGTAACTGAATAAGAATACAGTACTCTGAATGACAATTCAATCTTCCTATTTGTGTTTGCATTTTTTAAAAGCCAATCGCTTCCCAGGTAAGATGTTATTAGGGATATTAGGTTGCAAAATATCATTTTGTTGATTGATATAAAAACGATAAGAATTGATATCAATCAACCAATCGTCCTCGTCTCCCTTTTCTTTACGATTTTTATTATTTTGTCTATTTGTCTATCAATTTATATTCAAATGGGTATGTAAATCCTGAAATTTTAAAAGAAATGTAAGTGTAAATCCTGATTTTGGTAAGAATAGATATTGTTTTTCGACAGGGTGGTGGGGGGGGGGGTGTTTGACGTGAGGGCGCTAAATTATGAAATTGATCATATATTGTGTTTTTTTTTTCATAACAGTATTCATAAAAGTTTTTTTTATACTGCGTTCCATTTTCAACTCGAAGCTAATTTCACTTGTATTGGTCAAACACAATACTGGCTGATAATTCAACTGGCTGGCATTGACATCTTTTCTTGTAGGTCGTGTCGGCAATGGTCGTTCTCAAGAGAAACGTAGTGGGTTTCATATGGATTTGTCAAGTGCACCAGAAACTATTTGGTTGGCTGGTCCATCTAAACAAGCAAAGCAACTCGAAAAAATCCATTTAAGAGCAACTGTTCAAATAAAAAGGCTAACGAAACTTACTATTGAAGAGACGAGTTTTGGCAAATGGCGTTGCAATGCTTGTGGAAAGATTGAAAAGTCTTTTTATTTATTAGAACTGCATAAGTCCACAAATTGTGAAACAGGACTGTCATTTAACTGTGAAATATGTGATACAGAAATAAATAACTACTCAAACTTTGTCATCCATTATATAGAACACGAAGCTGTTAAAAAAAAGAAGTGTCCCATTTGTTTATGTCCAAATGTTAATAATATAAAGGAACATTTAATTGCACAGGGTCATGTTTCGAAGAATGCTTCTGGATTTGAATTTCATGATAGTGTATCTAAGATGAACTGTCAAAAGCCAAAAATGGCAGTTCTGTCTAGTTCTGCCATGGATGGATGCTGTCAAGGTATTTATTTGTTGCTTTTGTAATGGTCGCTCTGATTCCAAATGAATTTGGATTCTTGAATAGCTTGCACTTACTTTATTTTCTTTAATGTAACTTCTATATTGAGTCCTAATATTATAGGCTACCGCATATAATGCAATAATGCCGCGGGTAAATAACTCATAGAGATTTCATTTTAAATCCGCAAAGAATAAATTGAAGTATGATTTATGAGCAGCTAATTTTTAGTTAGAGAATTCTCGCAAATATACACTGGAACTTCGCACGGCCAATCTTGCAAACAAGGTTACCGTCTCTAGTGATTTATAACTATTTCTAGGGATTTTGTATATTGCCTAAAAGAAAAATCACTAAATCAGCACATTAATCACTAGATAATTGAGGAAAATCACTAAATAAACCAAAAAAATCACAAAAACATAGTGATGTTTTCTCAATGGGTGGCAACCCTGCTTGCAAATATAACTTGAGCCACACTCTGCTAATGAATGTTATAATACTTCAGTATGCCATTTCCATCTTTGAAGTTCCAATATAAGTATGATTGCTGTGTCAAATTTGCTAGTGATGGTCTTCTGTATAACTCCAAAACAAGTTATACAGAAATGTACAACATATTTTTTTTTCTTTTTTTAGTGGTTGCCGATTCATTCGTACATCATTATTATACTGGGCTGACCTATATG
The DNA here is from genome assembly GCA_027921565.1 of Artemia sinica. Classification (NCBI taxonomy): domain Eukaryota; kingdom Metazoa; phylum Arthropoda; class Branchiopoda; order Anostraca; family Artemiidae; genus Artemia; species Artemia sinica. The sequence continues at coordinate 65,362,413 of CM051260.1, read as the reverse complement.
TGCCGTATTTGGATATTTTTATATCCTTCAGGTTTTTTTTTTTTTTTTCGCTAGTACTTACCTTTACCGTTTATAGAACTCATAATGCTATTAATGCAATCTACTGATCACATGGCGTATTTGGGCCTCCCCTAAAACACGAACTCGTTTCTCATCGACCATCTTAACAGTCAAATTTTAACATCTTATTTCTCGTTTGTCACATGCAAATTCAGTTTAATCGTCATTGGCTTGCTAGCCTTTACAATTCAGTATATCTCACTCATATCTTAGGTATGTGAGATTCAGTTCTCATTAAAAAAAAAAAAATCGCTGCATCTTAGTTTTTCTTCAAGGAATATGATATAAAATGATATTTATTAACACTAAAGCCTTTATGGGCGGGCCATGGCTAATTTACTATACGGAGAATTCGCAGAAACCTCAATATTCTTTGGACTATCGGCCTGAATCTCTCTTTCCCTTTGTACATCTCCGATAAACTATTAATTACCAAATTGTAAATCCTAGTATATCGTTAAACTAGCTATATAATAGAGAGTCAAGAGTTACTATATGAATTAAGTTTTTGCGTATAAAAGAAAAAAAAATGCTTTGATAGAACATTGGACTCTTCCCTATTCTTTGCTTTTATTTCCTGTCATTTTACCCATCTGACAATTTCAACTTTGATTTGAATTTTGATTTCGATAAAAAAAAGCCTTTAAGAGCTAATTCGTTTTTTGTGGGTTTGGTAGATTATCACAGATTATCAGACATTTGAACTTCCTGGCACGTTATTAACTTTAGAATATGATTTTCATTAACAATTTTTAACCCTGAATTTCAGAGACAACAACTTATTAATAGAGTTAAATATTTCATCAGAATATGTCGTAAACCGAACTTTGTTTGTTGATTTCATTGTTTTTGATGCTATAAAAGAGGAGAAAAAAAAAAAAAATAGAAATTCTTAGTATTCTTAAAATCAGAATCCAGAATTGCATCGAAATTGAGATATCAAGCTTGAATCTGAATTAGTATCTAAATATGGTAAAAGTTTGTTATTGCCCCATTACCAAGGCCGTACCCAGGATTTTTTTCGGAGGGGGTTTTACCCAAAGATTTCGGTGGAGGGGGGGGGGGGTAGACGAAAAAATCCCACAAACCGCATACAAAATTTGTTTATATCCATTTTTGTTACGTTTTTACGAGTCAGACAAACATTTCGAGGGGGGTTCAAACCCCCCTACCACCCCCCCCCCCCTCCTCTGGGTACGGCCTTGCCCATTACTAATATATGGAGGTGAAATAGTTCTTCTTTTATTCTAAGATTTGGCTTTGCATTAAATTTACATCAAACACTTCTTAGAGATCAAATGAAATAGCTACAAGTTAGGCATCAGTTATATTATTGCATCATTTTGGTTTTAAGAAATCGCAATGACTCTCATTTTTTTTTCAATCTTTAATTATTTCAAGACTAGAGAGGCTGTGAACACTTGCTGTTTAAGGGGTTGACTGCTGCATATTTGAAGGATTTATATTGAAAAGGCCATTACATTTCTAAAGCTAGAAGTTCCTTTTCATTCCTGAATTTATTTGGGCCGGGATCTTGTTATTTAGTCATCTGACTGTCATCATGGTTGCAGTGGCAGCTGCAACCTAGTAAAAGACGAATCACGGCTCATGGTAACCAAAAATTATAAAACGTGCTTAAAAATATGGCGAATGAGGAAAAATCGTCATTTTTAGCTGATTCCAGATGGATTATGAGCCGAAAACGAAATTTACCAGGAGTAAAGGAGGCAAAGTCTCGCCGATATATAAAATATTCAAAACATGGACATAACTACCTACTAATGTTGGGTTTTCTTTTCTTGCCAATTTTAAGAAGTATTGCTGAGTGTATGAGTGAATCAAGGCCTTAGCACCATGGCCAGCAAGAACTAAACTTTTACCCGTTGACTCAGCGTCGATAAGAACATTTGCTACCACAGTAAGTGTCTTGATACAGCTAGTTATATGTTTGATGTCACTTCAGTCAGGAGGTGTATTGCAAATTGGTTTCAGCTCATTCAAAAAAGAATCTTGAAAAGTTTACAGATTGAGGTTGCAACCGTAATGGGTCAAAAGGAGTGTTACTGAGCTTCAGCTATCCCTGTTAAGTAACCAAATTAAGGTCTGCGAAACAAATTGCTGATGGAACATTTGACTGCAAGATTGTCACCTTCATAAAAAGGTGTTAAATTAAAATTGGAATAACATTCTTCGGATGCAGATTCCTACAGAATCAACGCCGCTGGTAGACTTTAATTTATTTTTTGGATATGTTTTTTTTATTGATCGAGTTGATGCGGTGAAATTTGTTGTAGGAGAAGAAGCTAATAAGTTTTCAAATTCATCTAATACGGTCTTAAAACTGGGTACCTAGTTACGAAAACGTGAATATAAAATGAGCCTATCGTTTCTTATCAGAAATGTAAGTTGGGTAACATAAGGGGGTCTTATTACGGGTTAGAGAAACAATTCCAACATTGTGATAATGCTTTGCCGTCTCAGAAAAGCAAAAGAATTCATAGACAATTCCCCTGGAAAACATCTAACATATCTTCCTCCGTTTTTTGGAGCGCCCGTGTTTCAAAATCATATTCGACAACTGTCATCACTGTTGCTTATAATATTATAATCTTGGTTTGTAGACTTATCTTCCTATTCTTCCAAACTTTTTTCAACTGTAAAAAAAACTGGACCTTGCTTATTCTGCTTTTAATTTCTTCACTGCGTCCACCGTCTATACTAACAATACTACCTATGTAAGTTAAGCTATCGACTTGATCGGTCTTGTCGTTGCTCAACATCACCTCTTCACCTTTACTTATTCCCAGTCTAAACGACTTAGTATTTCAAAGCTATTCTTGGCCTGGAAATTTCAAATACTCAAAAAAAAAAATCATTTATTTTGCTGATGTTTTCATCTAGGACGCTCCAATCATCAGCATAATCTGAGGATACGAGAGTTTTACTTTCCTATTTCATTCCATTCTATCCCATAGCCTTTGTCGTGCTTCTGAGAACAAAGTTCATATAAATATAATTTTTTTACGAGTTTTTAAAATTTTTTTTTGTACCCTCCCCCCCCCCCCCGAAAAAAGTCCTTTTGTACAGATTCTTACGGATTTTATTCTTGGTGAGTATGCTAATTCCTTTATTTTGCTTTGAAGAATTTTTTCCTGTCACCAAAGAAATTAGGTTAATTATTATTTTGCAGTAATATTTTTTTGGCTGAATTATTTTTGCCTGATGCATCTTGATTTCACTTTGGAATTGCTTTCAAAAACTTAAAATTTCATAATTTTAAAACTATCCTTTTCAACATTCCTTGAAAATTTCATTGTAATACTCTTAGCTTCAGTAGTACTAGTAGCTGTCATCGTAGTAGCAGTTGCAGCAGTAGCAGTTGTAGTAGTAGTTCAACATCTCCTTAACATGCCCTAAAAGTTTCAACTTCATACGGTATACGATTCCTGGGATACCACTGATATGCCCTTTTGACAATCTGCTTATTAAAAGTATGTTTTTATTTAGTTCATCATACCGCTAAACTTTCCCTGAAAGTTTCAACTTCCTGCTCTTAGCCTCAGTGGTAGTAGTCGTAGCGATAATAATAATAGTAGTAGCAGCAGTAGTATCAGTAGTCACAGACTGCCTTTTTATTAGTTCAACGTCCCTTTAAACGCAGTAAAAGTTTCAGCTTAATGCTCTTAGCTATTCCTGAGAAATAGCTAATATATCGTTTTGGCAACACGAATGCACACAGTGTGTTTTGTTTTAGTTCAAAATCCCCCTAAATGTTCCCTGAAAGTTTCACCTTAATATCCTTAACTTCAGTAAAATCAGTATTCGTAGCAGTTGTAATATTAACAATAGTGCTAACATGTACATGATGCCTTTTGAACAATATACCCTTGATCAATTGATCATCCCCCTTAAAAATTTCTTAAAGTTCCAATCTAATATCCAAAGTCATTCCTGAGTCTCCCCCTTTTGGTAACCTGTATGTACATAACATGTCTTGATTTAGTTCAACACTTTCCTCGACATTCCCTTAATTCTTCTCTTGAATGCACTTGGTCTTTTTGAACAATAAAGGTCAAACATGCCCTCTTTTCCAAAACAAGTACTATATATAAACAATGGACATAATACAAAACTTGCAGCCCTTACTGTAAGGGCTGTGGGGGGGGGGGTTGAATTTCCAACATCGCCAGCGATGTATATACTGGACCTTTCAACTATGCTGAATAAAACGGCTATCTCAAAATTTTTATTGGATGTTTTTTGGGGCTTGGGATTGGAGGCTGGTTGCCCTCCAATCACTTTTGACTCTTAGAAAGGGCACTAGAATTTTCAGTTTTCAATCAAATGAGCTCCTTTCGTAGTTTCTATGACAACTCCTTCTATACGAAATGCCTTGGTGAAAAAAAATATAAAATTGAAATAGATAATATATTGTGTCTACACAATGTATTGTAATGTAATGCATGGTGTCTATCATATATACCACCATGACACCATGCATTACATTACAATACATTGTGTAGACACAATATATTATCTATTTCAATCAATAAGACAGACCAATCAGCTCTAGAATCAGTCCAGAGGAGGGCAACGAAATGTATTAGAGACCTCTATGATGTCCCTTATCCATCCCGTCTCCGTAAGCTTAGAATACCATCTCTAACATATCGTCGCAAACGAGGCGATGTGACAACAGCATACAAGCTTCTAAATGCTGAGGATACCATTCCTGGCCTTTTCCAACCGAACAATTCAAATAGAACTCGTGGTCATTCTCAAAAGCTTTTCCGGAAACGAGCCAACACCAGACTAAGGAACAAGTTCTTCTCAAATAGAGTTGTCAGCTTGTGGAACTCCCTTAGTGAAAAAACAGTAACCTCTACCAGCGTGGATGCGTTCAAGTCATCAGTGGATAGGGAGTGGCTCAACAAACCGTGGTGCACTATTTGGGACGGCACAGATGATGATTAACTATCATCACTGAAGCTGGCGGACACAGGATTCGTCCTATCGCTAGCAAGTGCGATTTAAGGTAATTTAAGGTAATATATCATTGTGTCTACATCGCTCTTTACTCAGGCAGCGCTATTGCGCTACCTATAAAAATGACAGACATTTTGGAGAGCTAAAACTTCTGAAAATTATGCGGACGTAAATTATTAGATATAAATTATTAGTCATTAGATAGATCTCAGTATTCTTGGGACAACCGGCCTGAATCTCTCTTTCCCTTTGTACATCTCTGATGAACTATTAATAGCCAAATTGTAAATCCTAGTATATTGACAACTATCTATATAACACTGATAAGGGTTATTGTAGAAATTTACTTCTTGTAAATAAAAGAAAGTTGTGCTACGATAGAGCATTGAAATCTCCCCCTTGCTTTGTTTTTATTTCCTTTCATTTTACCCATATGGTAGTTTCAGTTAACAATTTATTTTTTAGAAAAAAAACTAGCAATTTTAAGAAATCTTATCTGCTGATTATTTTATCCATCTTAATAATACAGTTTATTTATGTGTACGTACTGTCATTCTTTTAGACCTAGAAAAGAAAGATCCATTATCAAACGAAGATGCTTTGTTCCAAAATGTTACAGATTCTATTTTGACATACGGACCCCACTCTTCAGAAATAGATCGCATGCCAGGTTTCAAAACTGAACTTGATAATGCAGTGCAACAGCCGGAAGCTTTCTCTGAAAAATCTGTAATGACTCGACCAAGTTTTGGCGGTAAGATGGGCCTTTTTTCTAATTATAAGCCTAGTATTGATAATACATCGGCTGCTTATTTACTAATCGGCTGCATCGTACGACTAAGATTCAGGTTTTCACCGTTTCACCGTTACATGGAGAGAGTCTTCAAATTTTAGTTGTGCTTTATTTTAAGGTTTGAAATTTTTTGTATCGTTGGATTTTTATTAGTAATTTTAATGTTATTATCTTGCACTGAGGACGGTCAAGCGGATGTCTTGACCGAAATATTTGTATTTTAGTCCATATTTTTCACTGGCTTGTATAATCCTCGTTTTTCTCTTTTTTTATTATTTTTTCGTTTTATCAAGATTCAGGTTACCATCCGCATAAGCGCAAGGTGTTGAATTAAAAGAGGAAAACCCTTCTTTGGATGCAGGTTTCTACGGGATTTCTGGTACTTTGAAATTAATTTTATTTTTTGGATCGTTTTTATGATTGATCGAGTTGAAACGGTTAAATGCATTTTCGGAGATGAAGCTAAGAAGGTTTTCAATTTCATCTAATACAAGTCTTTTAATATCATCTAATATAACAAAGGGGTCTTATTAAGGGTAATAGAGATGATTTTTACCTAGAGGGTAGTGCTTTACGATCTCAGAATAGTGATAGACAATCATCTTTCGTTGTTGGGCAACGGCTTTCAGGAAGTTTCTTTTCGTTCTTTATACCCAACTGGGGGTAATCACAATCTTCCCAAAATTTGAATCAATATTTCACTTTATATTGTTAAATTATCTTCTTAGAACCAAGATTTCGTTTATGGTTCAATTTCATCTTTAGAAAAGTTTTCTGTAATGTGGAAAAGGTGGAAAGGGTTTTACATTTTATTTAGAATAAAAAGAAGCCATAAACAGAGGATATAAAAGCTTTCTGTTGATTTTTGACAACCCAAAAAAGTGACGGTGTTCGAGGGATTTCTTGGATTATTTATAACGGTGCATTGAAAAGTCATAAAGAACTATTTTAGAGCTTATTTGAAAGCCAAGGCTTACATCTACGGGCTTTGCATAAATTCGTATTTACAGCGCTTCGTAAAGTTGCATATGAAACCAGAAATGGAACCTATTATGTTATGTACTAAGCAGGTAGGTTTGGAAGTGTTAATCCAACGTTCGTCAACTGAGGAAAATTGCCTCTGCTTCGTTGCAAATATATAAAAATAAAACCATTCTTTCAACGCGTTAAAGAGTGAGATGATAAGTAAGTATTTTCGAAGACCAAACTGCCTTTCCATGACTACAAATAGCAGTTTAGATTGAAAAATCCTTTTATTTGACAGTAAAAAAAAAAAAAAAAAAAATTCTGGATATTTCGGTTTTATTTATTATTTATTTTATTTGTTTATTTAATACTATAAAATCTCACTCTAATGTAACAATATACAAAAAAAAAAAAAACGAACGAGTTAAAGCAAAAAGAAAACAAATCCGGTGGGTATTGCAGCCCCAAAAGCTGAGCATGTAGGGGGCTTAATCAACACAGCAACATTACAAATGCGAAAAAAAACACCTAGTATAAAATAGATCTATACGTCAATACATAACAAAAAAGTGGCAAAGACTTACTGACACAAAAAAAAAAATAATAATAAAAATACGGACAAGATAAAAATGTGGAAATTTTACTTTAGTTTAAAAAGCCTACAAGCAGATTTAAATAAAATGGGAAAAGACTTCTCACATGAAATATTAGAGGGAGGAGAATTCCATAGCTTAGTAGCTAGATAAACTAGGGAACGCTGGGAATAAACAATTCGAAATGGTGGAAGTTCAATGGATAGATGGGACTTATGAATGGAAAGAGAAAGATTCGAAGAAGGAGCTTTTTAGAAACTACACAGGCTTGTAAGAAGGGAACAATGTAAAATTTTTATAAGCAAGGAGAGATATTTCTTTTTTTTTTTTACCAGGGAATTAAACTTTTTAATACCAGTATCGTTATACAAATCAAAAGAGGAGTACCTTGGGGGAAGGCCAAGCACAGCTTTCACAGCTGTATTCTGAAGGCGTCTTATAGGAGTCAGTAGAGAAGAACATGCCACATCTCAAACAGAACAACAATTAGAAAGTCGTGAATTTAAAAACGCATAATACAGTGACACCACTACCCCAGTGGGAAGAAAGGATCGAGCACTGTGGAGGACACCAACCTGGCTAAAAAGAATACCCTGGAGATAGGAGAGATGATGCTTATAAGAAAGATTAGTATCCAATAGCACACCCACAATTTTAATTACCTGAGTTTGTGGAATAAGGACATTATCAAAACAGGAATTATCAATACAAGGACAATCAACCAGGGAGTGATGACACGCGATAAATATTTATGTACTACTTTTAGACGCATTAAAAACCATTTTTTTTGCGAGGCACCACGAGCTAAGTTTATGGATAACACTCTGCTAATGATGTTACGCTTACATCAATTTTAGCACAAATAAAAAATTTTCTGTCATCAGCAAAGATCACGAATCGCACTCTCTCCGACATATCAGTTTCTACGAGGTTGCTGATGAAGATAAGAAACAGTAGCTGACCCAGAATCGACCCCTGGGGAACTCCACTTTTTACAGGCAGACTGTGCGATGTAATGCCATCGATATCTGAAAACAATCTAAAAATATGATTCAGCCACTGGAGGGACAGGCCTACTATTCCAAAACTTTCTAATTTCTGCAAAAACAACGGATGATTGACCATGTCGAAAGTTTTGGAGAAGTAAAAAACAAATACCGATTACCTTAAGTCCAATATGAAGCTTCCGTCTTATGAACTCAGTTGCATCAATTAGCGCGTAGTCTGTGGAGAATCCAGCTCTAAATCTGAACTAAGAGTCGGTTAATACGAGGCTAACATCCTCACACTTAACTGCCTGAAAAAAAGTTCAAGTCTGTTATACATCAACTTTTCAAGAATTTTTGAGAACACAGTCAGTAGAGAAATAGGCCTGTAATTTCACATCTGAAATGGGTCATCCTTTTTGTGGAGAGGCACGACTCTTACAATTTTATAAGCTTCTGGAAGGCAACCAGAAGAGAACGGTAAGTTGAAAATGTGCGACAGTGGCAGAGATATTGTTTCTAATTTTATCTCACCTAGTTGGGAATAATGTAGAGGAAAGTAGAACATTAGATGTTAGAGTGAAAAGACAAACCTACTCCTTTATCTCCTACAAGCTGGAGCAAGTTAACATTAAAGTCACTCAAAAGGCATATTTTTTTTTATCAGAGGTTATATCAAGCTGAACGAGAAAATGGGCAAGGGACGAAGAAAAAAGATCTGAAGGGTAAGCAGGGGATTTATTAAACTAACCAACAAACTTGAAATCTACAACAATAGCGCGCTGCCTAAGTAAAGAACGATGTGGGCACAATGTGTTTTTTTTGGTTCTCCATTCCCGGGCACTTCGTATCGAAGGAGTTGTCGTAGAAAATTCGAAAAGGGCTCATTCGATTGGAAACTGGAATGGCTAGTGCCCTTTTTAATAGTCGAAAGTGATTGGAGGGCAACTAGCCCTCCCCCCCCCCCCACGCCCGTCATTCCCCCAAAAACATCCAATCAAAATTTTGAGATATCTATTCGGTTCAGCGTAGCTGATTTCCAGATAGAAAATATGTTTTGAGGAGGACACTCCCCCACAACCCTCAGGGCAAGGGTTTTAAGTTATGCCCTGGGAACATATAAGGTTTTTTATAGAAGGCGTTGTCGTAGAAACTTCAAAAAATGCTCATTCGATTGGAAATTCAAAGGGCTAGTACCCTTTTTAATAGTCGAAAATGATTGGAGGGCAACTAGCCCCCCCACGCCCATCATTCCCCCAAATACATCCAATCAAAATTTTGAGATATCTATTCGGTTCAGCGTAGCTGATTTCCAGATAGAAAATATGTTTTTGAGGAGGACACTCCCCCACAACCCTCAGGGCAAGGGTTTTAAGTTATGCCCTGGGGACATATAAGGTTTTTATAGAAGGCGTTGTCGTAGAAACTTCAAAAAATGCTCATTCGATTGGAAATTCAAAGAGATAGTGCCCTTTTTAATAGTCGAAAGTGATTGGAGGGCAACTAGCCCCCGCACGCCCATAATTTCCCCAAACACATCCAATCAAAATTTGAGATAGCCATTTTGTTCAGCATAGTTGATTTCCAGATAGAAAATATGTTTTGAGGAGGACACTCCCCCATAGCCCTTAGGGCAAGGGTTTTAAGTTATGCCCTGGGGGCATATAAGGTTTTTAAAGAAGGCGTTGTCGTAGAAACTTCAAAAAAGACTCATTCGATTGGAAATTCAAAGGGCTAGTGCCCTTTTTAATAGTCGAAAGTGATTGGAGGGCAACTAGCCCCCTCCCCACACACCCATCATTCCCCCAAAACACATCCAATAAAAATTTGAGATAGCCATTTTGTTCAGCATTTTGTCCAGGTAGAAAATATATTTTTGAGGAGGACACCCCCCCCCACAAGCCTCAGGGTAAGGATTATAAGTTATGCCCTGGGGGCATAAGGTTTTTATTGAAATCTTTGTCGTAGAAACTTGAAAAGGGCTCATTCGATTAGTAATTCAGAGGGCTAGTACCCTTTTCAATAGTCGAAAGTGATTTGAGGGCAACTACCCCCCCCCACGCCCATCATTACCCCAAACACATCCAATCAAAATTTTAGATAGCCATTTTATTCAACGTAGTTGAAAGTTTTGGAAATTATCTCTTTAAGGATGAAAACCCCTCCCCCCATAGCCCTCAGGGCAAGGGTTGTAAGTTATGCCCTGGGGGCATATAAAGTTTTAATTGAAAGCCTTGTCATAGAAACTTTAAAAGGGCTCATTCAATTGGAAATTGAAAGGGCTAGTGCCTTTTTTAATAGTTGAGAGTGATTGACTAGCGACTAACGCCCCTCTCATGCCCACCATATTCCCAAACACATCGAATTAAAATTTTGAGATATCCATTTTGTTCAACGTAGTTGAAAGTTCTGGAAATTTTTTTCTTTTTGGATGATAACGCCCTCAGTGCAAGGGTTGTAAGTTATGCCCTGGGGGCATATAAAGTTTTTATTGAAAGCGTTGTCGTAGAAACTTCAAAAGGGCTCATTCAATTGGAAATTGAAAGGGCTAGTGCCTTTTTTAATAGTTGAGAGTGATTGACTAGCGACTAACGCCCCTCTCACGCCTACTATTTTGCCAAACACATCCAATCAAAATTTTGAAATATCGACTTTGTTCAACGTAGCTGACAGTTCTGGAAATTAGGTCTTTTTGGATGATAACCCCCTCAGAGCCCTCAGTGCAAGGGTTGTAAATTATGCCCTGGGGGCATATAAGGTTTATATAGAAAGTTGTATATGATTTATAGAATACATTTTAGTCTTCCTCAAATCCAATTTTCATTTACAAGGTATTCTACCTATTCATGAGGTAGAAACTTTGCGAGTCGCTGGCGTGACGCTGGTCTTCTTCATTATTCATCAAGCGAAGTAGAAATCTGGTAAAAACGAAATGGCTGTGGCATTTCAGATTCCTGTATACAATACTTCGAATACCGTATTACCGTATTCATCATTTATCTTTGAATATTAGTGCGTCAAAAAAAACTCGTGAATGAAAATCAACTTATCCACTCTGTGTGGACTGAGGCCGTTTATTTTCTATTTCAATATCATAGTCACTATCAGGCCTACCACCAAAAACAGTCTTTCTGCGGTCACACTAGTCGCAGGAATAGACAATAACTTGCTGGCAAGTGCGGCGACGTAGGAAATTTCTTCGCGATTGTGTCTTTGGAACAGAATGAACGTTGCCGTCACCGTCGTCTTCGGTTTCTTCCTATGTCTTTAAAAGGATGAAGTATAGTGCCATTTTGTTCAGCTAAGTTGATTTCCAGATAGAAAATATGTTTTTGAGGACGACATTCCCCCACAACCCTCAGGGCAAGGGTTATAAGTTATGCCCTGGGGGCATATAAGGTTTTTATTGGAATCTTTGTCGTAGAAACTTAAAAAGGGCTCATTCGATTTGAAATTCAAAGGGCTAGTACCCTTTTTAATAGTCGAAAGTGATTAGTGATATTTTTTGTTGTTGTTGTTGTTTAGACCAGGGCACTTCGTATCGAAGGAGTTGTCGCGGGAACTTCGAAAAGGGCTCATTCGATTGAAAATAGAAAAGACTGATACCCTTTTTAATAGTCGAAAGTGATTGGAGGGCAACTTGTCCCCCTTCCACTCCCACCCTCCCACGCCCACCCTCCCATTTGCCCATTACTTTTAAAAACTAAATGTTGCCTTAAGATTAAATCAAAATGCACTGTGATAATGCTAATTCCCAATAAGGCATCTCAGCAGTATCCCAAGAACGACTGAGGGTATTATGTTCAAACTTTCGGGGCTACTTTTGCTCTTAAAATTTAACCAAATCAAAATAGCGTAAGTGTATCCAAGCTATCAAAGAAAGTAAACAGATTTTTTTGCGAATGGTATCAAGTTTTCCATTTCAGGTCAACTAGAGGAGGTATGAATCTAAAATAAACAGTACTATTTGTGTCCAGATTTATAAAAGGGTGTACGTTGCTAAAAATTGATGAAAATTTTTCTCCAGCATACAAATAGTTGGCCAAACTATAAAGTCTTGAAAAAAGAAAAGATTTAAAGTATTATTTTCTTTTTCCCTTAAAAGACTATGTCAACATAAAACGAACAGAAATTAATTAAAAAAACTTTTTCCACAAAATAAGTTTTTCAAAGAAAAGTAAAGAACTCCATTAAACAAAAAATGAGCAAAAATAAAATCAAATAATCTACCAAGCGTGAAACTACCACAAATCAGCATCGATAAATAAATGAAACCCAAAACGAACAGAAATTACAATAAATAACCCAGTCAAACTCAAAACGAGCAGAAATTAACATAAGTTGGGCGCAAAACCTCTACGCCTTCCCAAGGCCAAAACAAAATTTGCACTTTACTGAACTTTTCCTCCGATCCAAAGAAAAGGGATAGCTATTTCTTTTGTAGACCCTGTCAGAAGTATCTTTCCTGCAGCAAAGGTTTTGATACACTGAAACAACATGCCACAAAGCATGAGTACTGACCAAACTGAATCCTAGTCAGCTACGGCTTGCAACTGCCGTACCTGGGACACATCATAATGCTGGTCAAAATAAAAATGTACTTAGTACATTCTCGATTAGAGATCCTGTTCACAGAGCTGAAATTATGTGGTGCATGAAGTGTATTGTATCAGACTTTCCTGGAAGCCCGTATGGGCTCTATTTGTACTTCCGTAATGAGCTGATAAAGAATACCAAAGACACTCGGTTTTACTGGTTAGAATACGATGAAACTACCAATTTTGCAAGTAGGAAAGAGCTCCAGGTATGCATCAGGTATGTCTCACCTCAGCAAGGGCGAGTGGTGAGCAGACATCTTGAAACTTCGTATATAGGACAGGCAACAAGTGAAAAGCTGAAGAAGGCCTTCTTAAGGCAATGCACAATGCTGGTCTTCAACTAAACCAGATGATTACTCTTAGGAGTAATGGTCCATTTGTGAACAAGAAAGTTTTCAGACTGGTTAACGAGCAAAAGGAAGAAGAATCAGGGAAGAGACTTCTGGACATTGGGACATGCAACCTCCATGTTGTCAACAATGCTTACCACAGGAGTCTACAGGTTGTAGGTGATGAAGGGTATCAGACTTGGTAATAGCACTTTACTATTTTTTCCATGGTTGGCCATTAAGATGCGAAGATTTTGCGTCTGTTCAGAAGGGCGTGTCAGTACAGAGACATAAGTTTGTGAAACATGTACCAACAATGTGGCTGATTCTGGTGGATGCAGCTGAAAGGGTTATTGAGCAATAGCCAGCTATACGCACTTACTTTCTTGAATTTGTTCCCAAAAAAACGAGCAGCATTATTAAAGACCGACCAGTACAAAAACATTGTCTCATTGGTCAAGTCTGAACTGACTCTTGCAAAAGTGCACTTTGGGATATATAGTGCATTACCATTTCAGGAGTTTTCAGTTTATTTTCAGAAGGACGAGCCTTTAGTCCACAGCTTGGTTAGCAAGCTACGTAGCCTGCTCCATTGTATCCTGTCTCGTGTATTGAAACTGGATTACTGGGAAGGAGGTGGGGTTGATTCTACATTGTTAGACGACGCGGATCAAAATGTCTTCTTAGCACTCGAAGATATTAACTGCGGTGAAAAAACACGGAATGTGCTAGAAGGTGTTAACAGAAATGTCAGGATTGCATTCTTTTTTGATGCTAGAAAGCACTATGTAGCCGCCGTGAAGCATCTTGCTGCAAAAATTCCGTCTGTTTCCTAAGATGATGTACTGTTCCATATGAAATTTCTCGCTCTTGCTTCTAGAAAAAACGCCGAAACTGTTGAAGTGGTTGTGACCGTAGCCCGGCAGTTGCCTATTTGCGTTGATATAGATAGGTTGAGAGATGAATGAGATCTGATGCGATTGGAGGAAGAATCTCAAGACCTTTGTGACAAGCGCATTGATACTTATTGGCTTCACCTCCTTACACTTAGCAAGGATAAAAGCTACCCAAATCTGACAAATGCTATATGGTCCAGTCTCATCATGTGCCAGTGTAGAAAGGGTTTATCTGAATCAAAAAATGGGCTTGATCAGCATCAAACGCTGATGCTAGAGAGAACCCTTAATGCTAAGTTGACCATTAAAGATGCTCTAAAACCATACTGCGAGGAAAGTAGAACTGTACCCGATATCCTCTGAAATGATATTCTACATTAAGTCTGGGAGAAGGGCTTACAAGAAGTACCTGGAAAGCTTAGCAGCTAGAAAATCTGAAGAGAAAAAAGAAGAAGAGAAAAAACAGTGCGAAAAAGAAGAGCGTCTGGCGTTGACCAAGAGGTTTGACAAAGATAAGGAATCCATAGATGCTTTGGAAAAGAAAATGAAGGAAAAGAAAGCAGTGCTTTCCGTTCATTAAAAAATTTCTGACTCTCTTCTCGAAGAAGCTGCTAGAAAGCTGTATAGTGCCGCCAAATCAAACGACCTGATTGAACTACAAGTTGCCAAAGCTATGGTAGATAGTCTGAAATTCCATCGCAATAAAGATAAAGAGTTGAAAGCAGCCGTGGACAAAGTTGAGTCGACAGTTAGCAAAAGGAAACTGAACCTCATCTCAGATGTGTTAAAAAAATCCCCAAGAAGGGACCTTAAGAATTACTGTCACGCCTATTGTTTTCAGTGTTCGTTTTATGTTTTTTGATCTGTGAACCTTTGTATTTGAAGTATTTGCAAGTTACATAAATGATACTGCATAAATTTTTTATGGTGACTTTGTCCAATTGTATGTATAAATGTTTTAGTTGGTTGCTAATGACTGTTAAGTATTATCATTGAATGTGGTGTTTTCTTTGCGGTGGCTTTGATCTCATCTAACCGAAGGAAAACATCTGCTGAGTCATGGCTCAACTTTAAAGCAAGCGTATGGACTTCCTGTTTATTCTTTTACCAAATCCCCCATACCCGAATTTATATTATCGAATTTATTATTACCTTTAAGCGTCGCGGAGGGTGAGGAGGTGCAGCCACTTAGTCAACTAAGTTTGACGAGTAAGATGGAAAAAGAAGCTGTATGGCTATAAAATTTTATTAAAAAAAAACATATCAACGTGTCATTCACGTAATGCTAGCACAGCCACTTGCCAGCAATTTGCCACTAAACTACTACGTTAGGACTGGGCGCATCACTTCACACGATTTGATGCCCCAGAGACAACTATGAGCTATTGAGAATACATGCGCAAGAAAAAAAAAAAAAAAATTGAACGTCGGTTACAATTTCTTGAAACGCCAAAACTGCGCAAGTGGGGCTTGAGAAAATTTTTCAACATAATGTTGAAACAAGAAAGTTTTTTTGGGTTGCAGAGTACCATGTTAGTGTTATTCTGTTTTATAAGACTCGGCGAAGGAAAATCCGAATATTCGACCTGGGGGTTTGAAATCGTGAAAGGGGGAAGTAAATTGTGGGAAACAGAACTACAGGTCCGCATATCTACTTTAAAGATGCCTGAAACTGTAGCCCATACAGGTAACAGCAAACCCAGGTTTTTCAATAGCTTAAAGACTTGGTCACTATTGGACTGCTCGAGAAGCTGCTATGGTAGTAAAGAGTATGGGACCGCTCGAGCAGCTGCTATGGTAAAAAGAATGCAGTACAGTAGACTGTTAGGACAGCAGCGACAAAGCAGTCTTTATCAGCTGCTTGACTAAACAAGTTAGTCTGTACAGCAGTGTTTAGCTTTATCCATGACTGTTGACTTATGGTTTCTTTAATGTTAACCGGAAGGTCACGACGGGTACTGTTCTTTGGTTTGCTAACCTGGTTGCTGAAATGCCGTCCCGATCTGGTCCCTAATTGGTCCCTGTTTCGGTTTTAGGAAGGTCCCCAAGTCCATAATTTTGGACGTTGCTGACTGTACGACCCCGGCTCATATCATTCAAAGTAGTGGCGCAAAGTATAATATGGCACCAGTCCAAATTATGTAAAGGCACTATAGAATAATAGATGAACATTGTAACATCATAAAGTAAAATCCTGCAGAAACATTTCAGTATATAATAACAAAATAAATTCACATGGCAAAAATATGATAGAAATCAGGCTACATGAAGGTTATAGGATCACAAACAAACAAAAATAAATATCACTGGGATGGCACATATTATTCAAGGTATTGGCCCAAAGTATAATATGGGATCATTGAAAATTAAGTGAGTTGCAAGTGCGCTTGCAGTACACTTGCACCAAAAAAATCAGGCTACATGAAGGTGATAGGATCAGAAACAAACATAAAGAAATACCAGTGGGATGGCACGTATTATTCAAAGTATTGGCCCTAAGTATAATGATGCACCAGTCAAAATTATGGGAGCTGCAAGTGTGCTGACACGACAGAAATATGATAGAAATCAGGTTACATGAAGGTGATAGGATCAGAAACAAACATAAAGAAATATCAGTGGGATGGCACATATTATTCAAGGTATTGGCCCAAAGTATAATATGGGATCATTGAAAATTAAGTGAGTTGCAAGTGCGCTTGCAGTACACTTGCACCAAAAAAATCAGGCTACATGAAGGTGATAGGATCAGAAACAAACATAAAGAAATATCAGTGGAATGGCACGTATTATTCAAAGTATTGGCCCTAAGTATAATGATGCACCAGTCAAAATTATGGGAGCTGCAAGTGTGCTGACACGACAGAAATATGATAGAAATCAGGCTATGTGAAAGTGATAGGATCACAAACAAACATAAAGAAATATCAGTGGGAAGGCACATATTATTCAAAGTTCTGGCCCGAAGCATAATGTGAAACCAGTCAAAAATATTTGAACACAGTAAAGAATAATAGAGGAATATTGTAAGATGATAAGGTAAATTCTTAGAGAAAAAAATTCAGCGTGTTATAACAAAGTAAATTCAAATCCATCACTTTAGTTTTCTGTATTTGCTGTACACAAATCAATTTCATTCGGATCATGGGACTTAAGCACTTTTCCAGATTGGGTTTTGTATAGGATATGACCTTTACTAGACCAAACATTACGCAAGCCAAGCCTTGATTTGGCATGTGAAAGAAGCTATAGGCGCAGTTTTGTAAGCGTCTCAGAAAATAGTATCCCATATCCTTTCAAATTCTTCTTTTGTCTGAGAAGCAGTTGACGAACTCGTAAATTGCAAAATTCTACAACTATGTGTCTGGGTTTGGCATATGTTTTGTCAATCCTTTTGACTGATACAAGGTCAGACTGGGTAATTGGTATGCCAGGAAATTTCACTGCACATACTGACAGGAATCGACTTTCAGTATTCTCAATTGTGCAATCTTTTTTGACCCCAAAGACAATAATTTGGTTACTTAAAGCCGGCTGTTCAAAACGGTCATTTAATCTTGCCAGGTTAGACTGGATAGGCCTGAAAGAGCTTTCGAGGTCTTTCATGGATGACTCTAAAGTAGTCAATGAAGACTCAATAGAAAATGGGCGTTTCTTATAACTTTCAAGGGTTTTATCCACGAGATTACTAAGATCTAGATTGAGGCCAGCATACACTTCCTGCTTGATTGTATCGAGCTTATCTGAAGAGACAGTGACATCATGTTGCATAAATGCCTATTCATCTGTCATTTTAATCACTGCCTCCTCTACCTGGGAAGAGACCATGGTCAATATGAGGTCATTAAGTAGTCTTTTACTGAAGATTTAAGGTTGTCAGTTTGTAGTGAATCTGCTAGCATTTCGATGCTTGATCTTTATAACATTTATTGTGATTAGTGAGAATGATTAGTTGCTCCGGAACAGATTTCGATCGAGAGAATTGGAGTGAGCTGTCCGACCTTAGTTCACGGGGTGGCTTGAGTTTGCTTTTCATTTCTCACCCGATGTAAACAACAAAAAGCAGTGCTGGGTAAGCAGTGGTATAAGACAGGATAGGGTCCGCAATCTAGCAGCAAATTGCAAACATAGAGAAAATCAGGGATTTTGCAATTGAGGGAAAGTAAAGCAGTAGTTACAAAACATCAAGGAGCAGTATTGGCGTTAACCCAAAGATGGATTATTGTAGGCAACTTACAAGTTAAAATTGATATAGGTCTCACCTGATGGGTCCCCTCTTACACACCAGGTTTGGGGGGTGCTAAGCTTGCATGCTTTTACCCACTGGTAGGAAGGCAGAATCAGTACTCCAGGCTGCTTAAAGTGTTGCTGGTTATGCCAGAAAACCTCAAATTTATCCAAGAACTTTTAGCCACGTCTTTTATTATTTCAAATTTCACGCCGGAGACCACGGATTTCACTACGAATATTTTGTTAATATAGTTCACGTATACTTTGAAGTATAATTTTACATTTCAAATTTCACGTATTCAGTGGCCGTCATAAGCAGATAAATCAGCATAATATCGGCTGATAACGGTCACTACATTTGTGACCGAAATATCCAGATATTTTTCGTTGTGTCACTGTCAAATAAAAGGATTGTCCATATTGAACTGTCATATATGCGTAAAAAAAAGTAAGGAGCCATATGAAAACTTAGGACATGGAGAAATACAATCACACTATAATTGTAACTTGAAACGACCAGAAATGACTATTTTTGACTAAATGAAATCTCAAACGAACGGAAATTAAAATAACTAACCATATCAAATGTAAAGGTAACAACTACTGAAACAGTTCACTGAATAAATCCTGAAACAAGTAAAAATCAAAATGAATCATTATGTCAAACTCAAAACCAACTAAAATAGATCCAAAGAGGAGTAAGGCCCTCCCTCCTATCCTTGAGGTTATTGCGTCATTTTTAAACTTACTTGTTCAGAAGAACCCTGAGAACTTTTCTTGGATAATGTTTTCATGGAGATACACACAGCAAAAGCCACAATTATTTACCACGTCTACCGAAACAAAAATATTACGACAACCCCCTGAAACGCTCTTTGAGCTAGCTAATATATTTTAAGTAGCTTATCTTGATAACAGTGTAGCTTATTGCCTGACCGTTAACCTAAAACGGCAATGGAAAAATTGGTGCAGTGATTTTATTCGTAAATTCACTGATTGAATGATTAGAGTCACTTTCAATTTAATTGTAACTCAGTCTCCTTCCTCTCTATAGCACTAGGCTAGACACAAACGTTTGGTTGTTTTTGTTGATTTTTGAACTTGGCTGGATGAACAGACTGTTAATGAGAAATCAGTAAGAAAAGAAAAGAGTATTGCAAACCAAAAATCCAGTAAATTGCTTCATAGCATTTACTAATTGCTTCATAGCATTTGGGTATATGCAGGCATGGGGAGAGGAAACTGGAAACAGTTAAATTCAGAATCACCCTAAAAAAATGAATAAACGACAATTTTCTGACTGTGTTGAAGCCAGTTTTTTTCATTCAGCTGTTTAGTTTTTGTAAAGGACATAAATTGCGCTCTTATCTTTGTCTTTTATCATTAAAGCATTTAAAATTCAAAGCTACTTCGAGGAATTTTTTCATATATCATTTTATTTAAACAATTGATCAAGTTTTATTTATCCTGGATGCATTGATTTTTTGTTCTCTGTCCATTTTAAATATTTTGCTTTCAAGTATAGTTTGATCGCCCGTTTTATAATTTGGATGCAGATACTTCCTTTTTACTTAGTTCAACGTTCCCTGGAAGTCTTGAGTTAATACTCTTAATCGTTCCTGGAATGTTGCAGGTTTCAGATACATAATTTTAGAACCTGGATGCACATTGTCTCTTGATTTAATTTAATATCTACTCAAGATTCCTAAAAAAAAATTAATTTATTATCCTTGGCAGTCTGTGGGACATTGCAGATACTTTCTTATGACAAACTGAATGCACATAGTGTCTTTGAATTTAGCTGATTATCCCAGTCAACATTTTGCTAAAGATTCAGCTTAATAACATTAGCCATTGCTGAGATATTGCAAATACGTCACATTGCCAACCTAGAAGTGCATGGTTTCTTTTGATTTAGTTGGACATTCCCTGAAAGTTTCAGTTTAATACCCTTTACTGCTCCCGAGATATTGCAGATGTACAAAAGGGCGCAGATGCGCCTTTATGGTAACCTGGATATACATGGTGTCTTGATTTAGTCCAACATGTATCTCAATATTCTCTGAAAGTTTCTACGTCATACGCTTGGCTATTTCTGAAATGTTGTACAAATCCTTCCTTTCTATTAGAAAAACATAATTTAAAAATTGCTAATTTGTATTATTTGTGGCCCTCTACCCCAGACGAAAAGTGTGGGTAACTTCATCCCTGGAGGCGTTTTTACGGGACTTTTCGATTATTTTGAACAAACTGGCTATCTCAAAATTTTGACCTGACGTCTTAAGATTTTTGTTTTGGGGGGGGGGGACAAACAGAGGTGGGGGAGGGGCTCTTGTCTTCCAAGCACTTTTGACCTACGATTAGTTTCTCAACGTTATTATTCAAACTACAGATTAGTTTTTCTTTAATTGTGGTGCTAATCTCCCGTTGTGTAGGAATTTTGTCACTGGAAGCATATTTGTTGGAACTTCCGACTATTTTAAACAAAATAGCTTTCTCAACATCTTGGTCGTATGTATGTGGAGGGTACGGGTGTCATTTAGAAAGAAAGGACAAGAGATAAAGATGTTTGCTTTGCGATCACATTTGACTCTTAAAAGGGACCATAGAAGTTCTAATATCCCCTCGAATGAGCCCCGTCCAAAGTTTCTATTACCACCCCTTCCGTATGAAGTGGTTCCAGGGGAAAAAAATAATGCGTTGAAGTATAATTTCGATGCTTCAATAAATTGAAACAGGCATTGACTATAGACAACACTGGAGCGCTGCCTCTGATTGAATGTTTTAAAGGCTTTTTCTGTTGCAAAAAAAAAAAAAAATAATAATACCCCAGGAAGTGATACTTCATGCTCTAAATAATTATCATGTTCTACAATTCCAGAATTACAAGCTGGTATATGTACATCTGTCAAAACATTGAATGTGAACATGTCTCAAGAATCCTTAGCTTTGGATTCTGAAATGATTTGTCCTGTCTCGAATCATCCAAACTGGGACAGCCAACAGCCAGCGAACATGTTGCAAAGATCTCAAGGACATATTAAACAGGAATCTCTGGCTATAACTTCGGCAACAAAATCTATTCAAGGAAAGCTGCATCTCAGACAAAGGAAGAAAAATGTCAGCTACGTTGACTTTTTTGATTCTGATATGGAGGATATCAGTGGTGAAGGTACTAAGTTGCTTTAAATTTCTTGATTGACATATTTGAGACTTAGGCATAAAACAGGATGTTCAGGAAGCAGTTGAAAGCAGACTCCAA
Organism: Artemia sinica; assembly: GCA_027921565.1. Taxonomy (NCBI): domain Eukaryota; kingdom Metazoa; phylum Arthropoda; class Branchiopoda; order Anostraca; family Artemiidae; genus Artemia; species Artemia sinica. The sequence continues at coordinate 65,340,714 of CM051260.1, read as the reverse complement.
ATAAATTTTCATTTTCACTGTCCTTGGAATTTTAAAAGAAACAAAATGAAATCCTGGGTCGTATTTTCTGACATAGGAACATTATAATAGGACAATTTAGAAATAGTTATTTGTTTTTTTTTTTTAGGAACGTGCGAGCCAATCCTTATATAATTTGTAATTAGTTCTTCTTCCACATCGAAGCAAAAAAAAGGAATTTCGGACATTCGGCGGTTAATGTTTCACCTGGTAACGTTAATCAGATTTTGAATAACCAGATAACCAGACATTCATGGTAACATATATTTGGATACAATGAGGAGTGTGAGTTCTATCCTCCCTCCCGTCCCCAAAGAACTATCCAAGGGTTTTCTCACCACACTGCCAGATAAAAAAAAATGCGTTGGGAAGCATAAATCTTATTTCATTATGTTCTTATTTTCCTTGATAAATTTTGAACCATGCAACAGTGTATCAGGTTTATCTTCTGCTCTGACTCCACTGATAGGTTTAATATAAGAAATATTGGTCTTTTATGCTTATGAGGAAATACTTATTAAGTATAGCAACGAAATTCAATAATAACCCACTAGGAAACCGAAATCCAATCAAACAACAGAATATTACTTATGAAGAAAATTGTAAACGAATAGCAACAAAATGAAATAAAACTTATGAAGATACAGAAATCCTTTCAATAGAAATATCTCTCATGAAAAAACTTTAACAAATTCTCCTATTCACTAGATTGTGAATGGTGCTAGTACTATGTATATCCAAAGTTCCTTATTTTATACAATTGTTCTCACCTAAAACCCTATTGTGACTGGATTAATATGAATCTTTTTTGAATCTTTTGGAGTTTTTGCATACCTTACAGGAAACTTATGCCTTACTGAAACCATTAATCTAAAATTGCTTTTCAGTGTTATCATGTATTAATTCAATTATTTATTTCTATTATTTGGTATAGCCGTAAAAATTGAATAAATAAATACGTGTCTAATAAAAAATTTATGAAATAAAGGTATTTTAATGTAGGCTACTGCTATGGCTGGATCCAATCAGATAAAAGACGAGGGCAATTTTTGTGTTTTTTTTTTTTGTAATTTAACCTAACCTTGATTTTCAATTCAAAGCACTCGGTCAAACGGACTCGGTTGATTTTTTCTCAATGGGTGGTAACCGTGCTTGCAAGTATAACTTTAGCCGCACTGAGCTAATGAATTTTACAATACTTTAGTATGCCATTTCCATCTTTGAAGTTACAGTATAAGTATGTTTGCTGTGTCAAATTTGCTAGTGGTGGTCAAAACTCAATGGAATTTTTAATGAACTGGTTGGAGAATGTGGGCTGGACTGCCATCTAAAACAAGTTTTTTTTGTTACATACTTTTTTTCCTTTTTTTTTTTTTTTGAATGGGGTTGTCGATTCAATGGTACATCGTTTTTTATACTGGGATGACCCCTATGCGTGCTGTATTTGGATATTTGATATCCTTCGAGATAAATAAGGTTTGGCTTCTGCCTTACTAGAAGTTCGAATTTTATTTTTTCAATTAAGAAGTACTTACATGTACCGTTAATAGAACTCGGAAGCTTAGTAATTCAACATATCTATAATTTGGCGTATTTGGGCCTCCCGATTGGGTCCTCCCGAAAATACACAAACTTGTTTCTCATCGACCATCTTTCCTGTCAAATTTCAACATCTTATCCAGTGGCGTAATTTCGTCAATATCATGAGAGAAGGGGGGGGGGGCGAAGTTGGAGCTAGTTTTTCCAAATCAAGTGAAAATAACAGTAAAAACTTAAAAATGATCCATATATTACCACAAAGGCAAATACATACTAAATAAAACTGACCTATTTCTCTGGATACTTGAATTATGCAGGGTTATCTTAGTTTTGACAAGATTTTTTGAAGAAATTCAATTTGAGCGGGGGGGGGGGCAAACGAAGGCGTGGAGGGGTTAATTGCCCCCTCCCCCTTTCCTATAGCAAATTACGCCCCTGATCTTCTATCTCTTTTGTCAAATGCAAATTCAGTTGCATCATTTACTTGTTAGCCTTTACAATGCCGTAGTGCTCCCTCATATCTTAGGTATATGTGATTCAGTTCTCATAAAAAATCTACATTTCTATTTTTTTTTATTCAAGGAATATGATATAAAATGACATTCACCCTAGGCAGCGCAATAGCGCTGCCTATGTAAAGAACGATGTTGGCACAATGTATTGTATATTTCTTTGTTTAGACCAGGGCACTTCGTATCGAAGGAGCTGTCGTATAAACTTTGAAAAGGGCTCATTCAATTAGAAATTGGAAGGGCTTGTGCCTTTTTCAATAGCCGACAGTGACTGGAAGGCTACTAACACCCCTTCCACTCCCACCATTCCCCCAAACACATCCAATCAGATTTTTTTATATCCGTTTTGTTCAACGTAGTTTAAAGATCTGGAAAATATGTCTTTAAGGAGGACGCTCCCCCCACAGTCCTTAGGGGCAAGGGCTTCAAGTTATGCCCTGGGGGAATGTAAGGTTTTTTATAGAAAGCAAAACTTCAATAGTGGCTCATTTGATTGGAAATTCAAAGGGCTAGTGCCCGTTTTAACAGTCTAAAGTGATTGGAGGACAACTAACTCCCTTCTCACGCCCACCATTTCCCCAAACACCTCCAATCAAAATTTTGAAATAACCATTTCGTTCAACGTAGTTAAAAGTTCTGGAAATTAGGTCATTGACGATGACACCCCCCCCCCCCCTCCTCCCATAGCCCTCAGGGCAAGGGTCGTAAGGTATGCCCTGGGGGCATGTAAGGTTTTTATAGAAAGTGTTGTCATAGAAACTTCAAAAAGGGCTCATCCGATTGGAAATTGAAAGGGCTAGTGCCCTTTTTAATAGTTGAAAGTGATTGGAAGGCAACTAACCCCTCTCTCACGCCCACCATTTCCCCAAACACAGCCAATCAGTATTTTGAGATAGCTATTTTGCTCAACGTAGTTGAAAGTTCTGGAGATTAGGTCTTGGAGGATGATAAACCCCTCAGAGCCTTCAGGATAATGGTTATAAGTTATACCCTGGGGGCATATAAAGTTTTTTTTATATAGAGTGTTGTCGTAGAAACTTCAAAAAGGGCTCATTGATCGGTATTTAAAGGGCTAGTGGCCTTTTTAATAGTCAAAAGTGATTGGTGGGCAACTAACCCACCTCTCATGCCCACCATTTTTCCAAACACATCACATGAACAACTTTGAGATAGCTATTTTGTTCAATGTAGTTGAAAGGTCAAGAAAATATGTCTTTGAGGAGGATACTTTCCCCACAACCCTCGGGGCAAGGGTTGTAAGTTATTCCCTGGGGACATATAAGGTTTTTTTTAAAGTGTTGTCGTAGAAACTTCAAAAAAGGCTCATTCAATTGGAAATTGAAAGGGCTAGTGGCCTTTTTAATAATTGAAAATGAATGGAGCGCAACTAATCCCCATGTCACGCCCACGATTTCCTCAAACACATCCAATCAGTATTTTGAGATAGCTATTTTGCTCAACGCAGTTGAAAGTTCTGGAAATTATGTCTTTGAGGATGATAACCTCCTCAGAGCCCTCAGGGCAAGGGTTTTAAGTTATGCCCTGGGTGCATAAAAAGTTTTTTATAGAAAGCGTTATCGAAGTAGAAGTTAAAATGAATAAAGTGGAAACATAAATTAAAATAATAACAGAGTCAAACTCAAAACGAGCAGAAATTAATATGAGTAGGGTTCAAAACTCCTATGCTTTCTAAAAGCCAGAATGTCATTTGTACTTGACTGAAAAAATATTTTAAATGTTTTCACTTTAATAACTTTAGAAATAAAAAATCAGTTAAGATTTTCAGCAATAAATATCAACATATGTATATTAAACTGACAATGCACATTCATTTGAATTTTTTCAGTAAAGTACAAATTATATTCTGGCTTTTACAAAACATAGGGGTTTTGAACCCTACTCATATTAATTTCTACTCGTTTTAAGTTTGACTCTGTTATTTATTTTAATTTCTTCTATTTGGGTTTCATTTATTTATTGATACTGATTTGTGGTAGTTGTATGCTTGGTAGATTATATTTGATTCTATTTTTGTTCATTTTTGGTCCAATGGAGTTCTTTACTTTTTTCGAAAAACTTATTTTGTAGGAAATTTTTTTTAAGTTAACATTTACTAGAAACGAAAATCAATTCACTACAATTTGTGTTTTTATTATGCGAGCAAGTTCAATATGTTCTGTCATTTTTACTGATGTAAATTTTTCTTTTTTCAGAGGTCGAACAAGAACAACCTAGCCGTATTTTGTCATATAACCGTGAAGAAATTTTTGAAAGAGAGCCTAATCCACCGGTGACTTCAAAGGACAGAAATGAAGGTTCGTTTGTTTGATAAGTTAAAAAATCCCACGGACATAGTTATTATTCTTGCTTACTTGTTGTTGACACCTATTTTTTAATGTATTAAACCTAATTGCTCGTGCAAACATCTTGTAAGCTAATTATTCCCGACAGGATTTCTGTCTAAAACTTGAACTTTCTATTTGAAAAACCATATATACTTCTGATTGTAACTGATTCAGTAAAAACCTATAAAATTAAATTTTACATATGTTGTATTTATCTTAAAAAAAACTTTCTAAGAAGACATATTTTTGAATGCTGTAGTTCATCTGGAGATTGGAGTTTCACTTTCTAGTTATAAACTGACATATTTTCCTGATTATGGTTAATTTAATGAATCTCTGTTAAAGAAAATATGTACATGCGGTTTTTCGTCTAAATACTCAACCAAATCTCGCTACCCCAGGTCTAGATAGCTGATGAAAATTGTTTGTTATAGTTTTTATTTTACCGAGAAGAGATAATTCTAATATCCAATGTATGTTGTTATGGTCATTGAACTTGGTTTTCTTATAGTTATCCAACTTCGTCCAGTTTTGCCATCTTGTCGTAGCGAAGTCCTTGAGAACATTGCATTGAATCACAGAACATTATCTACATCATCATACTGTAGCAGTAGCTTTGAACCACGGTACGCAAAATTCTCTGATGATGATTTGAAACCTCAACCTCTAACCAAGAAGTCTAAGAAGCAGGTACTTGCTCCCAAAGACTATGTACCAAATGAGATAAGGGATGAAAGATATTTGGCTCGTCGTCTTAAGAACAATATGGCCGCCAAACAATGCCGTGACGCAAGACGCATGAAAGAAAAACAATTGGTTATCCGAGTGAAAATCCTTGAAAAACAGAATGCGACATTAAAAGCTGAAATTGAACGGATTCGGAAAGAGAATCAGGCCTCAGATCCAGCAAGAAGTCCGATGTTAACAGGTACTTTATCCTGCTTCTGAAAAAACATAATAACTTTTTAGAAATCATTTTAGCTAGTGCTCATATATATCAGGTTTAAGCTATTGGCAAAATGTTTCAATAGGGTTGGTCAATTGTATACAGATTTACCTTAGCGTTTCTATTAGCATGGGAGTTTTTAAAAAAATTACCTTAGAGACAAAAAAAAGATGAATTTTATATAATAAAATATGACTGTGCGTTTTACTTTGGCTGCGGTAATTCATTTGATATGTGTGACCTATTGTAAAATATATTTAGACTACTCAAATTCTGTTGAGTTTTTTATTTTTCTAAAATTTATGATTCATTCTTTTTCTCTCTTTTTGTATAATTTTTTCCTCTTTTTCCTTTTTGCTTTCGGATAATTTATGGATTTCTTTTTCCTCTCTTCCTAAAATTTTTGGATCATTTGAAATTTTAGCTAATAACATCAAGTTTTCTATTCTATTTATTGGATGTCCAAAAAAACTTTTTAGAAATAATCGGCTCTTAATAACAATAAAAAAACAACTGAATTTTATAAGACAACATTTCGGGTCTGTTGTAGGTTATGAAACACACTCTTTTGATTATTGGACTTGATTTTTCACTCGAGGTTCTGTATCTGTTGTTCAAAATTTATTGCGCCATTAAGAAGATAAAAATAACTGTCGTTTGTCTAAGTTAAAGAAAACACATCCACATACCCCAATGGCATTTGGATATGAGTTATTTATGTTTTATTATATGTTTTAATATAGATTCATATTGAGCTCCTAAAATCATTTTATCTTCTTAAATAATAACCACTCGCAAGCTAAAGTATATCGAAAATATGTTTAAGTTGCCATAGAAATCACATGAATCATTCGTTAGGTCCGCAAAGCTTTACATGTGTTTCGATTTTTAATTCAAATACATAGTGACCTTTGAATTTTTGTGTCTAGTGTATAGTTTATCAACAGTGGGATAACATCGTAAGGTCACCCCTCCCCTTTTTAGCTCTCCTCCGTGTACTCCTTGCACTCTTGATCGTTTTAAAGTCTTTTTCCTTATACAACAAAGGTAATCATAGGCAGTGCAATAGCGCTGCCTAACTAAAGAAAGGTGTTGGCACAATGTATTATTATTATTTTTTTTTTTTTTTAGACCAGGCCACTTCGTATCGAAGGAGTTGTCATAGAAACTTCGAAAAGGGCTCATTCGACTGGAAATTGAAAGGGCTTGTGCCCTTTTTAATAGTCCAAAGTGATTGGAGGGCAACTAAAACCCCTTCCACAACCACCATTTTCCAAAGCACATCCAACCAAAATTCTGAGATAGCCATTTTCATCAACGTAGTTGATAGGTCTGGAAATTGTGTCTTTGAGGATGACAAATCCCTCCAGCACTCAGGGCAAGGGTTGTAAGTTTTGCCCTGGGGGCATATAAGGTTTTCATAGAAAGCGTTGTCGTAGAAACTTCAAAAAGGGCTCATTTGATTGGAAATCCCATGCCCACCCTTTACTCAAACACATTCAATCAAAATTTTGAGATAGCCAGTGTATTCAACGTAGTTAAAAGATCCGGAAATTATGTCTTTGAGAATGACAACGCCCCTCCCCATCCAGAGCTCTCAGGGCGAAGGTTGTAACTCATGCCCTGGGGGCTATAAGATTTTTATAGAAATTGTTGTCCTAGAAACTTCAAAAAGGGCTCGTTTGACTAGAAATTGAGAGGGCTAGTGCCCCTTTTGAAAGTTGAAAGTAATCAGAGGGCGAATGCCCCCCTCCCGCCCTTCATTTCTCCAAACACTTCTGATCAAAATTTTGATATAGCCGTTTTGTTCAACGTAGTGGAAAAGTCTGAGAATTATGTCTTTGAGTATGACAACCCCCACAGCTCTCAGGACAAGGGTTATAAGTTGTGTCCTTGGGGTATATAAGGTTTTTATAGAAAGTATTGTCGTAGAAACTTCAAAAAGGGCTCGTTCGATTGGGGCTTGAGAGAACTAGTGCCCTTGTTATCAGTCGAAAGGGATCGGAGGGCAAATTTCCCCCCCCACCACCACCACGCCCATCATTTCCTGAAACACTTCCAATCAAAATTTTGAGATAGCCATTTTGTTCAAAGTAGTTGAACATTCTGGAAATTATGTCTTTCAGGATGAACCCCCCCCCCCAAGCCCCCAGGGCAAGTGTTAAGTTATGCCCTGGGTGTATATAAGGTTTTTTATAAAAAGCGTGGTCATATAAATTTCGGAGGGGGCTCATTGGATTGGTAATCAGAAACTTTAGTGCAATTCTTAAGAGTCAAAATGATCGGAGGGCTTCGAGCATTGTCTCGAAATGCATGTAATAGAAATTTTGAGATAGGTATCTATTAAAAATAGTTTAAATATCATATAACAAGGTTTTTGGGGTTGAAACGAACTCCCAGAGCCTTGGAGCAAGAGTTGTAATTTATGCCCCGGGGACATTTAATCTCTTCACTGGAAGGGATGGTTGTATAAACTTTAGAGTAGGCTCATTTGGTTGAAAATGGTAAGTTCTAGTTCCCTTTTAAGAGCCAAAGTGATGGAAGGCAACAAGCATCCCCCTCCCCCCAACCAACCCCCTTCACCGAACGAGTCTGATTAAAATTGTGAGATAGCGATTTTGCTCAAAATAGTCCGAAGAACATATAACAATGCCTATATGGTTGACACAACCTTCCAGTGCTCTGGGGATAAGGTTGCAAGTCACGTCCTTTGGGCATATAAGGTTTTTATGTTGTGGATGGTCGTATAAACTTCAGACGGGGCTCACTTGATTTGAAATTGGAAGTTATAGCACCCTTTTTAAAAGTCAAAAGTGATTTGAGAGCAACCAGCCCCCACCCTCACTCATCATTTCGCCAATAACGTCTGATTATAATTTGGAGAAAGCAAATTTCTTCATTGTAGTCGAAGAGCCCGGAAATAATGTCTTTGAGGGAGACAATCCCGCCCCCACAGCTCTCAGGGCAAGGGTTTCAAGTTATGCCCCTGGGGCATATAAGGTTCTTATAGAATATGGCCGGTCGTATATACTTCGGAGGGGAGTCATTGGATCGGTAACATGAATTTCTATTACCCTTTTTAAGAGTCAAAGTGGTCTGAGGGCAGCTATCCCCCTCCCTCAACACGTTTTTCCCCCGAAATACATCGAATAAAATATTTTGAGATAACCATTTTATTCAAAATAATCCAAATTCATGTAACAAGGCTTATGGCGTTAGTTAGTAGATATATAGATATATAGATATATATATATATATATATATTATTATATTTTTATAAAAAGAGCTTTCATAGTTTTGGTCTAGGCCACAACTAAATAACGCTATTTTTTACAACTTTAGTCACTAAAGTGAAAAAAAAAAATTACGAACGATTAAATGCACTAACAAAAAAAGGGACGAAATAGTTCACGAAACGACTTGTACGGCACCTTTGGGGTTCAAGCTTGATTTTGCTTCGGGTATTCACACGTTTTGTACAAGGAGGTGGTAGTAACAATCGGTGCTTCTCACATGCGAGTAACGAATGTCCAAACTTGAGCATTCGTTCATATTGGCGCTCACTGAGAGACGGAATTTTCAGCGGCTCGAGAGCGGACTCATAAGACACGTGATTTGGACCGAGTATGATTTTTGTAGCACGTATCTGCAAAGTTTCGATGTCACTACCTAGGTATTCAATATTGTGCACTTGTGGGTCCCAGACTGTGCATGCGTACTCGAGTAATGGCCGCACATAACACTAATAAGCCAGTCTGAGTTGTATTGTAGAAAAACCTAGGCGCCGCAAAGTCACTAACGATCTTAAGGCATAATTTCCTTTTATTGAATCACAGTAGAAATCACCAGAGCCTGGGGAGGGTTGTCGTTTACTCAAGAGATGGGATGGTGGACTAGTTAAGGGAAGGGATGGGATCAAGTGGAAGGGATGGTTTTTCATCTTTTGAAGAAGCCTATTTGGTTGAAAATTGGAACTTCTAGTTCCTTTTTAAGCGTCAAAAGTGATGGACGGACTTTAGCCCCCCCCCCTTCCCAACAATCCGTCTATTTACTAAACGCATCTGATTGAAATTATGAACTAATGATTTTGCTCAAAATAGTCCAAAGAACATATAATAGTGCCAACGCCCTGGGGATAGGGTTGTAAGTTATACCATGAGGGCATATAAAGTTCTTATGGAATGGGCGTTCGTATAAACTTCATATTGGGCTAATTTAATTTGAAATTGGAAGCTACAGGCCCTTTATTAAGAGTCAAAGTGATTTAAGAGCAACCAGCCCCCCCCCTCCTCCACGTCATCATTTCCCTCAACACCCTAATAAAATTTGGAGATAACAATTTTGTTCATCGCAGTTGAAGGTCCGGAAATTATGTCTGTGAGGAAGACCCCCCCCCCTTACAGTTCTCAGTGCAAGGGTTGTAAGTTATGCCCTGGGGTCTATAAAGTTCTTATAGAAATGGTTGTCGTATCTGCTTTGGAGGAACTTATTGGATTGGTAATTAAAAGTTCTAGTGCCCTTTTGAAGAGTCAAAGTGATCACAGCGCAGCTATCCTCCCCCGCCACACACACACACAAGCACAAGCACGTTGTGTTTTCCCGAGATGCATCCAATATATATTTTAAGACAGGTCTTTTGTTCAAAATAGTTCAAAGATCATATAACAAGGCTTTTGAGGTTGATACAAATCCCCAGAGCATAAGAGCGAGGGTTGAAGTTATGCCCCTGGAGCATTGAGGCTCTTATAGAAAATAGAGTTGTATAAACTGTAGAGGTTGCTCATTTGGTTGAAATTGGAAGTTCTAGTTCCCTTTTAATGGTCAATAGTGATGGAGGTCAACTACCCCCCCCCCTCTTTTCACCCAATGTATATGATTGAAATTGTGTGATAACAGTTTTGTTTAAAATAGTCCAAAAAACATATAAAAATGTCTCCAAGGTTGGAACATCCCCCAGAGCCCTGGGGTAAGGGCTTTAAGTTATGCCGTGGGGGCATATAAGGTTCTTATAGAATGGGCGGTCGTATTAAATTCAGATGGGTCTCGTTTGATTTTAAATTGGAAGTTATAATGTCCTTTTTCAGAGTCAAAATTATTTGAGAGAGCCCCCCTCACCTCATGCCCGTCATTTTTGATAACAAACATCCAAACAAAGTTTGCAGACATCAATTTTCTCAGCATTGTTGAAAAGCTCAGTTATTATGTGTTTGTTAATGTCCCCCCCCCCCTTCCTAAGGCCTCAGGGTAATAGCTGCAAGTTATGCAATGTGTTCGTTGTTTACATATAGTATATGTTATTGAGAAGAGGTATACAGGTTTGACTTCTTCTTTCCCAAAATACGAAGGGCATTAAGATGAGTCTTTCAGTGAATTAAATAAAAAAAACAAGTTTTTTAAACTGAAAGTAAGGAGCGACATTAAAACTTAAAACGAACAGAAATTATTCTGTATATGAAAGAGACTGTCCCCTCCTCAACGCCTCGCTCTTTACGCTAAATTTTTTTATTGTTTTAAAAAATAAAGTTGTGAGACAGAGTCAAACTTTAGCGTAAAGAGCGAGGCGTTGCGGAGGGGACAGTCTCTTTCATATACAGAATAATTTCTGTTCGTTTTAAGTTTTAATGTCGCTCCTTACTTTCAGTTTAAAAAACTTGTTTTTTTTTATTTAATTTTTGAACGTTTTTGAATAAATGCAGGTTTTGATCTTGGCTCACCGTACATGAATAATTAAAACAAAATTTTCATATTAATTTACTTTTATTTAGTTAAATGGCTTTCTCGAAACTTGTTTAATTTTATTTATGAACGTTTTTATTAGTAATAAATATACGAAACTTACGAATTAACTTACATAACGAACTTCTATATTCATATATTTTTAATACATTTATTAGGGGGTTCGCCCACTAGTCAATACCTTGCTCTTTAAGCGAAACTTCAAATTTTGTTCCAATTCTTTAGAAATGACCGCTTAATCACAAAGGCCGTTAATTAGAATAAATAGCTCTTATGAAAGTACTAAAAAATCTTTGGCTTAAATAGCGAGGCATTGACTACGGGGTGAACCCAATTATATATGTAATATTTTCTGTTCGTTTAAAGTTTCGATGTTGCTGCTGTTGTAGTTGAAATACTTGTTTTTTTTATATTAAATTTATGATCTTTTTTTAAATAATGCTGGGAAGTCCGGCGTCCCCTTCATAGCAATGTCCCTTCCCCCATGAAAACTTCCTTTATGGAAAGATCCTCCCACATAACCCCTGACCCCCCCCCCACTACCAGGAAAAATCTCCCCTGAAAACGTCTGTATACTTCCAAATAACCAATACTATATGTTAACATTGGGTAAAGTTCATAACTTTCAGCCATCCCCCCGGGAAGTTCGGGGGATTAAGTCATCCTAAAAGAAATACTTATAATATTTTCGAACATGCTGAACAAAATGGCTATCTCAAAATTTTGATCAGGTGACTTTGGGAAAAAAATGAGCGTGGGAGGGGGCCTAGTTGCCCTCCATTTTTTTTGGTCACTTAAAAAGGGCACTAGAACTTTCAATTTCCATTCCAATGAGCCCTTCCACGATATTCTAGGACAACTGGTTCGATACGATCACCCCTGGGAAAAAAAAAAACAAAAAAAAAACAAACAAACAAATAAACACGCACCCGTGATCTTTCTTCTGGCAAAAAATGCAAAATTCCACATTTTTGTAGATGGGAGCTTGAAACCTCTACAGTAGGGTTCTCTGATACGCGGAATATGATGGTGTGATTTTCATTAAGGTTCTATAACTTTTAGGGGGTCTTTCCCCCCTTTTTCGAAAATCAGCCAAATTTTCTCAGGCGCCTAACTTTTGATGGGTAGGATTAAACTTGATGAAACTTATATATTTGAAATCAGCATTAAAATGTGATTCTTTTGATGTATTTATTTGTATCAAAATACCGTTTTCTAGAGTTTCGGTTACCATTGAGCCGGGTCGCTCCTTACTTACAGTTCGTTACCACGAACTGTTTCAGTGGATATTGAGGGGAGTTTTGAACTACATCATAACATGTTATGTATATATAGATTGTCAAAGTGATGTCCCTTAGGAATGACTGAATATATTAATTTGTAATTTTCAGGAAATGATAAGGGAAATAACCAATTGACTAAAAAGGCAATGTTTGCACGCTACTACTACCACAACTACTGCTGCTTTAACTGCTACCAAATGTACTATTACTACTACCACTACTATCCCTAAAACTAATACTTCTTTAGCGAGTGCTACTAAGAGTGAGGATATTGAAAACAATATCTGAGGAAACGTTGAAGGGAAATTTGATCTAAATCAAAACAAAGTATGTGTATACAGATTGCTGATACGGGCATATCAGCAACTTTTTCGGGACGACTGATCATACCAAGAGGAAACTTCAGGGGCATCATGAGCAGGATGTATAGTTGACCAAAAGGCAAAATTTAACTGTTACTACAGTTATTAACACTGCTACTGTTCTTACTACTACCAAAACTACTATGATACTAGTACAATTAAGGGCGTATGTCAAAAGGGTGTATGTTAAAAGGGTGTATCTCAGGAACTGATTTGGGTATTAAGTTGTATCTTTCGAAGAATACTTAAGGGTGAATTTAAATTGACAAAAAGGTAATATATGCTTGTCCCTACTAACACTAATGCCGCTGCTACTTTTGGTTATGCTGCTGCTACTGCTACTAAACTACTCCAACTGCTACTTCAATTGCAACAACTTGTAAATTTTAGAGTATCATAGGCAGCGCAATCGCGCTGCCTAAGCAAAGAACGATGTTGGCACAATGTATTATTTTTTTCCTTTTTTTTTATTGGTTTTGGTTTCCATACCAGGGCACTTCATATCGAAGGAGTTGTCGTAGAAACTTCGAAAAGGGCTCATTCGATTGGAAATTGGAGTGGCTAGTGCCCTTTTTAATAGTCGAAAGTGATTGGAGGGCAAATAGCCCCCCCATGCCCATCATTTCCCCAAACACATCCAATCAAAATTTTGAGATAGCCATTTTGTTCAGCGTAGTTGATTTCCATATAGAAAATATGTTTTTGAGGAGGACACTCCACCACAACCCTCAGGGCAAGGGTTTTAAGTTATGGCCTGAGGGCATATAAGAACAATGCTGGCACAATGTATTTTTTATTATTTGTTTCCTTTAGAGCAGGGCACTTCGTATCGAAGAAGTTGTCGTAGAAACTTCGAAAAGGGCTCATTCAATTGGAAATTGGATTGGCTTGTGCCCTTTTTAATAGTCGAAAGTGATTGGAAGGCAACTAACACCCCTTCCACGCCCACCATTTCCCCAAACACATCCAATCAAAATCTTGAGATAGCCATTTTGTTCAGCGTAGTTGATTTCCAAATAGAAATTATGTTTTAGAGGAGGACACTCCTCCGCAGCCTTCAGGGCAAGGCTTGTAAGTTATGCCCTAGGGGTATGTAAGATTTTTATAGAACGCGTTGTCGTAGAAACTTCAAAAGGGGCTCATTTGATTGGAAGTTGAAATGGCTAGTGCCCTTTTTAATAGTCGAAAGTGATTGGAAGGCAACTAACACCCCTTCCACGCCCACCATTTCCCGAAACACACCCAATCAAAATTTTGAGATAGCCATTTTATTCAACGTAGTTATAAGTTCTGGAAATTAGGTCTTTGAGGATGGTGACCCTCCAACAGCCCTCAGGGCAAGGATTGTAAGCTATGCCCTGGGGGCATAGTTTCAGCGTAGTTGATTTCAACATATAAATTATGTTTTTGAGGAACTCCCCCATAGCCCTCAGGGCAAGGGTTGTAAGTTATGCCCTGGGGGCATATAAGGTTTTTATAGAACGCGTTGTCGTAGAAACTTCAAAAAAGGCTCATTCGATTGGAAATTGAAATGGCTAGTGCCCTTTTTAATAGTCGAAAGTGATTGGAAGACAACTAACACCCCTTCCACGCCCACCATTTCCCCAAACATATCCAATCAAAATTTTGAGATAGCCATTTTGTTCCACGCAGTTTAAAGTTCAGGAAATTATACATTTGAGCAGGACACTACCCCCACAGTCTTCAGGGCAAGGGTTATAAGTTACGCCCTGGGGGCGTATAAGTTTTTATTGAAATCTTTGTCGTAGAAACTTCAAAAAGGGCTCATTCGATTGGAAATTCAAAGGCCTAGTGCCCTTTTTAATAGTCGGAAGTGATTTGAGGGCAACTAACCCCCCTCTCACTTCCACCTTTTCCCCAAACACATCCAATCAAAATTTTTAGATAGCCATTTTGTTCAGCGTAGTTGATTTCCACATAGAAATTATGTTTTTGAAGAGGGAACTCCCCCACAGCCCTCAGGGCAAGGGTTGTAAGTTATGCCCTGGGGGCATATAAGGTTTTTATAGAACGCGTTGTCGCAGAAACTTCAAAAAAGGGCTCATTTGGTTGGAAATTGAAATGGCTAGTGCCCTTATTAATAGTCGAAAGTGATTGGAGGACAATTAACACCCCTTCCACGCCCACCATTTCCCCAAACATATCCAATCAAAATTTTTAGATAGCCATTTTGTTCCACGCAGTTTAAAGTTCAGGAAATTATACCTTTGAGCAACTCCCCCCACAGTCCTCAGGGCAAGGGTTATAAGTTATGCCCTGGGGGACATATAAGGTTTTTATATAAATCTTCGTCGTAGAAACTTGAAAAACGGCTCATTTGATTAAAAATTCAAAGGGCTAGTGCCCGTTTTAATGGTCGAAAGTGATTTGAGGGCAACTAACCCCCCTCTCACGCCTACCTTTTTCCCCAAACCAATCCAATCAAAATTTTTAGATAGCCATTTTGTTTCACGCAGTTCAATGTTCAGGAAATTATACATTTGAGCAGGACACTCCCCCCACAGTCTTCAGGGCAATGGTTATAAGTTATGCCCTGGGGGCAGTTTTTTTTTAATCTTTTTCGTAGAAACTTGAAAAAGAGATCTTTCGATTGGAAATTCAAAGGGCTAGTGTCCTTTTTCATAGTCGAAAGTGATTTGAGGGCAACTAACCCCCCTTTCACGCCCACCTTTTCCCCAAACATATCCAATCAGAATTTTTAGATAGCCATTTTATTGGAAACTAACCACCATCTCACGCGCATCATTCCCCTAAACACATCCAATGCAAATTTTCAGATATCTGTTGTGTTCAACGTAGTAGAAAGTTTTGGAAATTAGGTCTTTGAGGGTGACAACCCCCCCCCCCCCAGCCCTCAGGGAAAGGGTTGTAAGTTATACCCTGGGGGCATATACGGTTTTTATTGAAAGCGTTGTCGTAGAAACTTCAAAAGGGCTCATTTGATTGGAAATTGAAAGGGCTAGTGCCTTTTTTAATAGTTGAAAGTGTTTTTCCCAAACAATTCCAATCAAAATTTTGTGATAGTCATTTTGTTTAACGTAGTTGAAAGTTCTGGAAATTATGTCAGAGGATGGCAACCACCCTCACAGTCCTTAGGATAAGGGTGTAATTTATGCCCTGGGAGCTTATAAGGTGTTTATAGAAAGCGTTGTCGTAGAAACTAAAAAAGGGCTCATTCGGTTGGAAATCGAAAGGCCTAGTGCCCTTTTTAATAGTCGAAAGTGATAATTTTTATAGTAAAGATCGATGTGGGTATAATGTATAATTTTTGTTTTGTTGTTGTTGTTGTTTAGACCGGGGCACTTCGTATCGAAGGAGCTGTCGTAGGAACTTCGAAAAGGGCTCATTTGATTGAAAATAGAAAGGGATGATGCACTTTTTAATAGTCGAGAGTGATTGGAGGGCAATTAATCCCCCTCCCACGCCCACCCTCCCATTTGCCTTTATGTTTAAAAACTAAATCTTGCCTTAAGAGTAAATCAAAATGCACTGTGTTAATGCTAATTCCCAATAAGGCATCTCAGCAGTATCCCAAGAACGACTGAGGGTATTATGTTCAAACTTTCGGGGCTACTTCTGCTCTTAAAATTTAATCAAGTCAAAATAGCGTAAATGTATCCAACCTATCAAAGAAAAAAAAGCAGATTTTTTTGCGAATGGTATCAAGTTTTCCATTTCAGGTCAAACTAGAGGAGGTATGAAACGAAATTAAACACCACTATTTGTATCCGGATTTTTAAAAGGGTGTATATTGTTAAAAATTGCTGAAAATGTTTCTCCAGCATACAAATAGCAGACCAAACTATAAAGTCTTAAAAAAACGAAAAGATTTAAAGTTTATTTTCTTCTTCCCTGAAAAGACTATGTCAATATAAAACGAACAGAAATTAATGTAAAAAAACTTTTTCCACAAAATAAGTTTTTCAAAGAAAAGTAAAGAACTCCATTAAACAAAAAAATGAGCAAAAATAAAATCAAATAATCTACGAAGCGTGAAACTACATGAATGTGCATTGTCAGTTTAGTATACATATACTGATATTTAGTAACCAAAATGTTAATATTATTTGATTTATTAAAGTTATAAAAGTAAGAAAATTTATATTTTTTTCAATAAAGTGCAAATTATGTTCTGGCCTTGGGAAGGCATAGGGGTTTTGAGCCCAACTTATGTTAATTTCTGCTCGTTTTGAGTTTGACTCGGCTATTTACTGTAATTTCTCTTCGTTTTCGTTTTCATTTATTTATCGATGCTGATTTGCGGTAGTTTCACGCTTCGTAGATTATTTGATTTTATTTTTGCTCATTTTTTGTTTAATGGAGTTCTTTACTTTTCTTTGAAAAACTTATTTTGTGGAAAAAGTTCTTTTAATTAATTAAGATGAAAAGGCTGTCAAAAGCGCGCATAAACAACATTTTTGGAACGGTTTAACGTGTCAAGGTAAAACTTCCGGGCCATCATGAAAGCGATGCTTAACTGACCAAAAGGCAGTATGCACATGCTACTACCACTAGTAATATTGCTGTTACTACTGCTAGTACAAGACTAATACTGTAACTACATTTACTACCACCGAAACTACTGTGATAATGGTACTATTAAGGCTAAGTCAGTAGTGTGCTATATATAGGCGCGGAAATTACATAATTTATTCGGCAATATCGAGGTGAGACCCTTCAGGCCACTTGGATGACTATGCAATACAGACGTAAGACCATACTTAGATTTGGGTCATTGACCTACATACAGAAAGGTACCAACCGGCATCTCATTTGCATAATTCTTGCCTAGGCATGAACATTAAGGTAAATCCAAATGACAATTATGTGAATAAAAGCAATGTCCAGTTATTATAATACTTAATTTTCAAGTCCTGACAATTATATGAATAAATATTTTGTCTTGGGTAAATATTGTTTAGTATTTTAGTATGCATAAACTTGAAACTAATAAAGTCATATGTATTTTGAAGAATGATACATCAGCCTTGGTCATTCATGTCCCAACATCCAAGGGCCCCAATGCGCCCCTCCCGCCAACTTTTTGCTCCTCCCGTTTTTGTATTTATTTTTTTAGTTTTATTCTTTTTCGGACTTTCATTATTTTTACCATTTTTTTACTTAGAAATGTTTAAACTTTTTTTCACGTTTTAAAATGACAAAATATACTTAAAACACAAAAATAACTTGTAATATTTTCGAAATACGAAATGAAGATGATATAGATATGTTAATCGTGGTTTTTACTATTTGAAAAATAATGTTTGTAGTAATACTTTTCTGTTTTTTATTGACTGAATTTTTTCAACTTTTTTTTAATATCTTAAAATGGCATAAAATACAGTTCAAACAAATACTTTGCTGCTTGAATTGAGATGAGGAAGTATACGTTGGTGTTATTCAAATTAAGTGGCTCCTTGAAATAAGATGGAAATAAGCAAATATCATATTCAAAATATCAAATATTTTCTTCAAAATGTATTGGGTCTTGGAACAAGATGAGGAAATATGCAATGATCTTGCTCAAAATTTGCGATTTCTTGAAATAACATGGAAATAAGCAAATGCATTATTCAAAATATCAAATATTTTATTCGAAATACTTTATTGCTTGAAATAAGGTGAAAAAACATGCAATGGTGTTGCTCAAAATATATTGATTTTTGAACTAAGATGTAAATAAGCAATTCCACTATTCAGAATAACAAATATAAAATTCGAAATACTTAATTGCTTGAAATAGGACGAGAAAAAATACAATGGTGTTACTCATATTGTATTATTTCTTGAAATAAGATGGAGATAAGCAATTGTTTTATTCAAAATATCCAATATATTATTCTAAATACTTTATTGTTTGAAAAAAGATGAGGAAATATACAATGGTATTTCTCAAATTAAATTGTTTCTTGAGATAAGATAAGATAAGATAAGATAAGTTTATTCTTCATTAAATACACATACAATATTAGATGTTATAAATCCCTCAAAGGCTCATTGGCCTGTACAAAGAGGGAAGACATATGAATTACATACTCAAGGATAAAAAACAAAAGAAAATTTAAAATGATCACTTACTCACATATGAAGGAGAAGAAAAGAAAATATAAATAAAATAGAAACTATAGAAAAAATTAGAATAAATAAACTAAATTAATTAATTATATTAAATAGACTCAAAAAAAAAAAAAAAAAAAAAAAAAAAAAAAAAAAAAAAAAATACTATAAGCGAATTCCTGTCGTCGAAACAGACTGTAATTATTAGACTGTAATAAAATGGTGCGGAAGCAATAAAATTTAACCTATCTTCATGAATGCTACTCCTTAGTGAACTATACAAGTTTCACCAATAAAAAATGATAATCATACCTGAGGCCTGGGAGTCATAGCGCAGAGAAAGCCACCATAAAACAAACTAACCATTCAGGGGACATCAACTCCACAAAAAAAAAAAAAAAAAAAAAAAAAAAAAAAAAAAAAAAAAAATTATTCAGTTTGATTCTTAACTAAATGGTCCTTAAGAATCCTCTTGAAAGTGCCAAACGAGTGACATTTCTGTACTGAAGAAGGCAGGGAGTTCCAAACCTGATGACAAGCGATGAGGGGATTGAAATCTGACCGCACAGTGGGAGTAGGAGGAATGCAGATATTATGTGACGAACGAAGGTTATATGGAGCTGAATCAGAAATAAACTGAGGAGTTTTTTGAAGAGATTTTGGAAGATTGCCATGAAGCTGATGAAAAACAAAAGAAGCACAAGAAAGAATGTAGATAGACTGTAGATTTAGAAGCGGTCTTGGTGAAGAACGGTTGGTGTCCATAACCAGACGCCGTGTTTTATCATACATGACAGAAAGCGACCGCAGTGTAGAAGGAAAAGTAGACATCCATACTATGGGGCAATAAGAGACATATGACTTGACAAGGCAGAAAAAAAGAAGCTTCAGAATAGATCCAGGAAAGGTGTGTTTGAGTTTTCGAATGACACCCAAACTCCGTGAGACCTTAACCCTAATCATGGCTATATGGTGTCTAAACGAAAGGTTCTCATCAAGCAGGATACCAAGAAATCGGACCAACCGATTCTTTGGTCTACACAAGAAGCCTTGTGACACCTGAAGCTGTGTCAGTTGAGGGAAAGCTACACCAATTCGAGAAAAAATAAGAAAATGTGACTTGGTAACATTCAAGGCCAAGTAATTCGCCTCAAACCATGAAACTACTCTCTCAAATATTGCCACCAGATTAGACCTGACATTACATTCCGTCCTCCCTAGAGTCCCAAAAGTGCTGTCGTCAGCAAAAGCAACGAGGCAATCTTCATTAGAAGTAGCATTGGGACACGAAGGAACATCCGGATGACACAGATTGCAGCATACCAGAGGACTGGTGTTCTTGACTGCTGAAATCAGATCATTGACATAAATCAGAAATAAAACGGGGCCAAGAACAGATCCCTGGGGGACACCATATTCTACTTCAGAAGGGCTTCGGAAAAGCGGATCAATTGAAATAAGTCTACCAGAAAGATATGATTCAAACCAAGAAAAAACATTTGATCTTATACCAATATGCGATAATTTCCAAAGAAGAATCTGATGAGTCAAAGAATCAAAAGCTTTACGAACATCCAAAAATAAAGCTGCCGGGATAAGACCAAAATCTATTGCCGAATGAATGAAATTCAAGAGAGATGCGCAAGTATGCTCTGTAGAGTGATTCGCTCGGAATCCAAACTGGAAATCATGGAAAAAATTTTTGACATCCAGAAAACTAAGAAGCCTGGATAGCATAGCCTTCTCAAAAATTTTGCTGAAAACAGATAGAAGAGAAATTGGCCTATAATTAGCAGGATCACTCCGGGACCCACCTTTATACAGCACTATAACCTTAGCTCGCTTGAGTGATTCAGGGAAAATTCCATTCACGAAAGACAGATTGACAAGCTTAGTCAATGGTGACAGAATAGCGGGAAGAACGGCACGGATAACCCTTGTAGGAATTCTGTCTGGCCCTGAAGACGATGAACCTTTAAGTGCATTTACGATCCGAGCTACCTCAAACTCAGAAACAGGGTTCAAAACCATTGACTTTAAACATGGGGGTCCAAGATAGGCTCTGAAATCACAACGAGGAGTTGTAGAGCTCACAGATGAAGCAGTCGCTTTTCCTATATTAGCAAAATAAGACGTAAGCTCTAGCTGAACATTTTCTTCTCCTTGGACAGTTTTACCGTCAACTATCAGCGTTGTTGGAACTGAAGGCGGAGGGGGAGTAGGTTTAAGTACAGAATTAATAATTTTCCATGTCTTCCCAACATCCTTTCCACACTCAGAAAATTTCCTGTGATAGTACTGAGACTTGGCCTTCCGACACAGAGAATTAAATATATTCCTATAGGCCTTGAACCGCTGATGATGAGAAGCAGATGACGAAGCCTTATATAGTTTCCACAGATAATTTTTCCTTTTCCAGCTTTTATGGAGACCTGGAGTCATCCACGGATTCAGCAGTACTATCCTTTTCGAGGTATGAGGCTTTGGATTCTGGTGGCAAACTTCTAGGATACCTTCTTTTACTGAATCATAAAAGAAATCAAAAGAGCGGTTAAAATCCGATTCAGAATCCAAACTATCCCATGACTGATCAGTCAAACGAGATTTAAGTAGACTGATCTCACTGACACCAAAACGGAAAAATGGGAGATTAGATGGCGAAACTTTACGCTGCGATCGATTAGCAGTCCTATACCGTGAAATAGCAGGGAAATGATCAGAAATATCACTAATCATCACCGAATTATCTAAGACATCTAGTGACGAAAAAATATTATCAATAAGTGATGCATGCATCTCAGTAACTCGGGTTGGTATACAAACTGAAGGTAGAGCTCCCGCAGAAAGCATCATTGACAAAAAATCTGCAGCCGAAGCAGAATTTTGATCCAGCAGGTTAATATTGAAATCCCCCATAAGGATTAGTTCGCAAGGATGCTTTTGGAGTAAGTCCAAAACCTCTTCTAGAATTTTCATAAACGAAGGAATAGATCCACTAGGGGATCTGTAAACCAAACCAACAACTAAATTCTTACAACCTGACTTAATCTCAATAAAAAGGG
>CM051260.1:64612841-64718733 GCA_027921565.1 Artemia sinica | reverse complement strand
CGTCCCTAGGTGCATTTAGTTTCTTCCGTGGCTAGCCTGGAATATCCAGAGGCACGTTGGAATCAGCTCTCATGATGCGCCATGAATGCATGGGAGGCAGACTTCGACGAGCACCCTTACTTCCATCTATACCAAAGACAATTGTGTTAAGCTCAGAACTGGTGATTTGGGTTTCATTTTCTGCTGCAAAATTAGAATTGGAAAATAGATTCATTTTTTTCTCTTTACTTCCAAATTTAAGGCAAAAAAATATCCTTTATCCTACATAAAATTTAAAACTAGCTAAGTGGATAATGATCTAATAATCTTTGTACGTTCTATGACAATAGACTAGCAGTTTTACTTTTTTCTTGCTCTATAATAATTATCTTTTCTCCTGAAGAAATTACTGGAGTCCTGTATGTTCCTAGCTTCTCTCTAGCTGTCTTCTCTACTATTGATGCTTGAAGACCGTGAGCTCTCCTGTAGATACATTTATCCATCTTTTGCTCTAATGTCTCTTCTTGTGCAGGGGGTCTTCCCTTTTCTGGCCCTATTACGATCATACTTGAATGAATATGGGGGTTCCGAACCTTCCTTTTTGCGGCCTGCCCCTTTTTCTCTCTCTATTTCAATCCAATTGTCCTCTTTATTTTCCACGATTTCTAAATGTTGCTTGCCTGTTACTCTTCTGTATTGTGCGAATTGCTGAAGTCATGATTCCTGCCATTTAAATATCGGTGCACAGTCCAATAAAAGATTCGTCTCTAATTCAAGTAGCTTTTTGTGATCCATGTTAATATTGATTGATGGAAACTCTCAATTTCAAACGAACTTTCACTGTCCGTGTATTCTGCTTATATGGCCGGATCACCGCCGCACCCGGGTTACCATTTCCTCTGCGTGAGCTAAGGAATTTTCGGCCTTACTTGTGTTTGTGTTTGGAAATGGCTTTATTCAAATTTTTTATTAAGTTGGTAGATTTTGAGCCAACTGAACCTAATACTAAACGATAAACAGGATCATTCTGTCTATAGGTATAGTATTTTTTTCATTGCTTCAATCCATGCTACTTTGCACAAATGGGCACAGAATAGTGGAAAATCCCGTCAAAAATGGGGTGTTCCATTTCAGAAAACACCTTTTTTTCTACGAATTTCAGAATGTGAAATCGACTTCGGTTTTTTTGTTATTAGTAAAATTTAGTACACATGCTTTTCAGAAATATAAGCTAATGCATGTGTGTTTGCGCGCAATTCATATTGAAATTAATTCTAAAACTCTGATTAAAAACACAGAAGTAAAGTATAAAAAAACTCCGACCCGAGAGCTCCCTCTCGGGTACATAAAATGTTTTTTACCTTTTTGATGACTAGGCTACCCTATTTGTGCTTCCTATTTTAGATTAGGAAAATGAGATACCCCTCCTACCAATACATGCCTAAGCTTTGTAATGTAGATGAGGGGCAAGCAAACTTTATTTTCTTGTTAACAAAAGGACAAGCCTGAAAGTTTATTTAGATTCTGTTGGGTAAGAGAGAAATCCCTCCACCCCTCCCCAATCATTGCGGGGGAGGGTACCCCCCTCCCCTCTCAAGTCGATGGCAATCTCAACGGCTGTAGTCCATTTCTTTCGTATAGCAAGTAATTTAAGGAGGGAGGGTTGCTGCCCAACCGTCCTAGGTGCATTTAGTTGCTCCGGTGGCTAGCCGGATTATCCAGAGTGCACGTGATAGTCGCTCTGCAGGCGCCATGAATCATGGGAGCAGACTTCGGACGGAGCACATCCCTCCATGACAAAAATTTTGTAACTCAGATAAGACTGAATTGTTATCATTTTTCCTCTGCCAAAAAATAGGAATTGGAAAGATATTTTTTTTCTCTTTACAATCCAAATTTAAGGCAAAAATTATCTTTGTAACTAGCAAAAAATTTCAAACTAGCCTATGAAATAATAATTTTGAAAATTCGAGATTTTGACTTTTTCTGTGCTCTAATTACGCATATTTCAAGACATGTGTAATGCTTCTTCCAGCACGCAATTTTATTTTTCAAAAATTCTACCTTGTTCAAGATCTTGATTCGGTCGTGCTTCGATTTGTCTGTAAGTTCGCAGCTTCCCTTATTTCGTTTCTTTTGGAACTTTTCTAAACTATTCTTGTGGACATCTTGCGTTTTCCTTTTCGCCATTTCTTTCCTTGGTGTCGCCTTCTTTCGTTTTTGCTTGTTTTTTAAAGCGGCTCGAGGGCATTGCTATTGCTCGTCCGAGTGTTTTTTTCGTGGCCCGTTAATTTCATTTTTCCTTCCTCTACCCCCTGTCGGTCAACTTCTGTGGGAACGATGCCACAATTTGGTACCCGAGACCACACGCACAGTGTCTGTGGTTTTGATCTGAGTTTAAATATGGGTCCAGTGTTTAACATGGTTTAGTCTGGGGCAAGCTTTCCAAAGCTTGCCAAGGGTGCCATTGTCCCGAACGATCTTTTCCATTTCTAAAATATCTCAAGCGGTTTGTTTTCGCTCATTAGCTGCCAATCGGTTTAAGATTTCATATCTGCATCAAATAAAGTGATATTTGCGTGGTATCACTTATATTCTATTTGCCTTATCCCTTTTTCCTGAATTCACAAACAAGTAAGTGCGTCTTGGTATCTAATTGTCCCAACATATCCTTTATCGTATAAGCGCAACAATTATACTCAACCGCGAACTCAGTATTCTCCTCTGACAAAAATTCTGTTGCGCGAACTGAGCTTGTATAAAACCGGGTTTGTGAACTTGTAAAAACGCTATTCACTTGATAAGGGATTTTGCAAGACTTCATTTAATAGGCTCCAAAAAACGTCAGGAAAAGAGCAAGGAAGATGTAGAGTGGCAAAAAATATCACGAACTATAAGAAGAAGAAACTAAAGGGAGAAAGCTATTCATGTTCACAGTTACAAAGTTTCAAGCAAGTGCACCCCGAACCGGTGTTTTCTACAAAGCGCATGAATCATCGTTGAATTAGCTTTGTCAACGATAATCTTGAAGATTCCGCGGAAGCCTCTCGTCCTAGCTCACGAAAACAAAGTTCCACCATCACGAGTAAAGAGATGCAAACTGCTGTTAGGCTACGCCTACCGTTTTTGTTCCCTCCACGACACTGTTTAATTTACTTTAGTAAGAATCTAAGAATTTTGTAGGTATACTATGGCAAGGACAAACCCACTTTGGTTTTTAACATCAAAAAAATATTTGCTTAGTTAACATTAAATAGCCAGTGGCGGATACCGAGGGGGGTGTCCCCCCAACGTAGTCTAATGTAGTCTGTAGTTTTCTTAATAACGCAAGTTTGCGTTAATTAAAGTTTGGTCCTAACGCAAGTTTTATCAGAAAAACTTATTTTGCCCCCCCCCCTAAAACACTACTTACTGGTCCGCCCCCTGCATTGGCCCAAAACTAAAGTTTTTAGGCTAGTCAATATGGTGTTTACGGGTGGAGAAAAACCCCATCCTTTCTTTTTTCAGAAAGCTAAAATTACATCCACATCCATTTTAACGTTGTATTATAAATTGAAAACTGTGCCATTGATTAGTTCAAAAATAATTTGTCCGATTTGTTGTTCTTTGATGTCGGAGATAAAAATAATATAGTGGCTTTGCGTGTTTCATCATTTGGCAATTATGATTGTATTTTAGATACCCGATTTATGTTGAAGATATAAATTAAGAACGTTTGTATTCCCTTTAGTAAAAACGAAAAATTTAGTGTCACAGTTTGACGTGCAATCTTAAAAAGTAGCTTACATCAAGATTTTAATACCATGGCCTCAATTGATGGGGGAATGGGGGGTGGCGGGATTTTTCCCTCCACCTTTAGCAGAATTCTTACCCAACCAACTCTAACATAAATGTTTTAAGAATTCTTACCCAACAAAACGCATCGGCTATGACGAGTTTTGTTAGCTTATTGATTGTGTTACACGTTATTAATAAGCTTCTCATTAATCCAGAAAAATAATGTTTTTTTTACCGAATATATTTCAGAGAAATTCCATTTTACATTACCTAGTAACAAAGATTGTACTTTCCATTTCATATTATCTAGTAACATCATTCCTCCGTCCCTTCAGCCGCCATTAGAAACGACCGAAGACTGAACAAGCTCCTGTCGGGTTACCATTGCCCAAGGAGGCATTCTGCCAACCTCAAGCAGTCCTTCTACCTCAGAATCGCCAAGGGCTTAAGTGAATCTAACTTTGGCCCTACCCCTTTACCAACCGCTCTTTTAAGGCTACAAATTAATTGACTGACACTATAGCATGTGAAACCACGTGGGAAGGACAAGCTGTAAAAATTTAAGGAACGGATGTAAAAAGGTGGCCTTTTCACATGTATCTAGTAAACAAGTTTCAAGATTTACTGGAAGCGATGGAGATATTTGCCCTTAAAAATCGCTAAATATATACCCCAAACAAATCTAAATATATATTTGAAGCTTGCCCTTTTGTTACAAGCACAATAAAGTTTGCTTTTCACCTTGAATCTAGTTGCAAAGCCTAGGATATTATAGAAGGGGGGCTCACCATGAGCTCATTATATTACATACATAACCTAACCAAAATACCAACTTAATATTTAATTAACTATAGCTATATATATATTATTCTCAAATCGGCGAAACCATTAGCGATTTATCTGGTATAAAAGAAGTTGGTTTCAGGCCTGAAAATTTGGTCTCGGTATTTTATTGCTTTACTTCTGTGTTTTATTTGGAGTTTTAATAATTAATTTCAATGCGAATTCGCAAACACACATGCTATATCTTATATGTTCTGAAACGCATGTGCACTAAAGGTTACTAATAACGGCAAAAAAAAAAAATAGTCGATTACAGGATTCAATTCCTAGAAAAAAAGGGTGTTTTCTGAAATTGAACACCATTTTTGACGAATTTTTCACTATTCTCTACCCATTTTCTGGCAAGTTACCATGGAGTGCAGCAATGAAAAAAAAATCTACCTATAGACTATGACCTGTTTATTCTTAGTATAAAGTTGCATTTTCCTCAAAATTCCTACCTCCTACAATCAACAATTTGTAATAAAGCATTTGCACAAACAACACAAGTAAGGCCGAAATTCCTTCGCTCGCCACCAGGAGAAATGTTAAACCCGGTACGGCTGTGTTTCTCCACGGCTTGGAGAGGGTAAGGGGGGATGTACCCCCCGCCCATCATTGATGGGCGAGGGGGTGGAGGGATTTCTCTTGTTATCCAACCATCGAATCTAACTAGTTGCACATTTTTCGAAGGCTTTGTCTTCTTGTAAAAAAATAAAAGTTTACTTTTTCCATTTTTTGCAACCGCTTCTTCCCCTCCGCACGCATCTTGCCAAACCATACAGACACTAATTTCTGTTTTTTTTTAAATTAAATACTTAAAGGACACTACATTTATTTCATTATAACTACAACATTTTACACACAGAGCATCAAATTTCGGTCTCGTTTCTTATTGCTTATATAGCTTCTGTGTTTTTAGTTTTTGTAGTTTTAGAATTTAATTTCAATCGAATTGGCAACGTCACATGCATCTATCTTACATGTTTCTGAACGCACTTGTCTGACATTTTACTAGTAAAAAATAAAAAGTGTGCTCGTCGATGGAATGTAAGATTTCCTATTAAAAAGGCGTTTTTATGATTGAACACTAGTTCTATGTGTGACCGGGAATTTCCCACTATTCTCTGCTCATTTGCGGCAAAATTAGCAAGGAGAACGCGATGAAAAAAAATAATGTACGTATAAAGAATTGAATCCTATCCTCTAACATAGTTTTTATTCCTCAAACATCCCCACCTCCTAATGAAAAATGAGATAAAGTGTCCTTCCAAACAAACACAAGTGCTGCCCAAATTCCTATACGAGGTTTGTCATGAAATTCAATGTCCATGCACACCATTCAGCCTCTTTCTGGAAAGTGTTTTCCGAAGCTCATTTCCAGTTTATCAAACAGTTCGTGGTACCAAACGTAAGTAATAAGCGAACCTCGGCCCATCTGAGTACCGAAAACTCTAAGAAAATACATTGTTGAAAACAATAACACACTCAAAAGAATTGCCTTTTAGTGGCTGGATTCAATATATAAAATTCGATTAAGTTTATCGTACCTATCAAAAGCTAGCGAGTGCCCGGTCAAGGAATTATATGTGGTTTTCACGAAAGGGGGGGGGGGCAACCCCCTCAAACTTCAACGATGATCATGAAAATCATCCATATGCAGATGTGCGGTGAAGTTTTCATGAAAACCCAAGTTCTCTTGTATTAGGCCGAGTGTGTTCTTTAGTTTTCTTTTTTTTTTTGTTTTTTTTTTTTTTTTTTTTTGTTTTTTTTTTTTTTTTTTTTACCAGGGTGATTTTTATTGAACTAAAGGTCCTATGAAAGATCGGGAGAAGAGTCCTTCTGTCTTTTTTTTAATGTCTCCAAAGAGATACAAGCAAGGTAACTCTTCCCTCCACCCCCCCTCCACAACCCGTTTTTTTCCCAAGTCTCCGTCTAAAATTTAAGATAGCTGTTTTAGATCAGCATAATTGAAAGGTCCAATGTCTATGCCTCTGAGGAGACAAGACCCCCACAGCCAAAGCGTAATTGAAGTTTGTTTTTATATTATTCAAGAGTTTGGACACATATGTCAAAATATCTCTTTTTACCATTTTTTTGTTATTGACCTTTGTGGCAAAGGCAAAATCAAGAGTTGAATCTAGCAAAAAAAAGAACTTGATCCGAATATTGAAATCTTGATATCGAAAATCTTATATATATAATATATCTTTAGATATATAATAATTATATATTGATATAATGATACTACTAGACTATATATATATAATATATATTTATATATATATATATATATATATTATATATATAATATATATTATATATATATTATTATATATATATATAATTAATTAGTATATATACTATATATATATATATATATGATGTCATATATTATATTTTCTTATTATATATATGAATTATATATACTATATATATATTATTACTAATATATATACTATATCATAATACATATATATAATGTGTGTCCTGTGTGTGGTTGCATGTATATATAGTATAATAACATAATATATACTTCTGTAGAAATGTTATTGTAATCAAAAAAAAATTTCGAAATAGCAAATACTGATGTTACGTTATTGCGTATAGTTACTCTTGGGCGGAGCTTAAAGGCAAGTCAGGAATGCAAAGTCCCTTATCGCTTATCGCTAATGCGTTCAGGCATGTATGGAACGAATGAATCGTCAAAACTTTCCTAGTTGTGAAAGTCCTTTGATCAAGCAACAACATAACAGAATTTTAATAGTGATTTTTAGTTGTGAAACAAATTTTAATTAAGAGATTAAAAAAGCTTACATGGATAGCGGAGTTTCACAAACAGTAAGTTATGGGTTCACGAGAATAGCTATCTTGCGCGAAATGGGCAGCAAAAGAGAAAGGCTAAGTGGTAATACACTATGACGGAGGTCCAACCATTGATGGTAACCTAAAGAGTGGGACAGTTTTGTATGGAAAATAAAAGGCCCTTATTATTGACTGGAAACTTGACAAACGAACCGGAGCCAGGCCATACCCTATAGAAGACCGCCAGTTGAAAAAACAGACAGAAAACAAAGAAAAACACAAAAAATTCATATGATACCCACACCCCAAAAGCCAAACTCACTATGTAGGAAGACCCAAGCATTTGTAACAAGAGGGGTTCCAGTAATTTCATACCGAAATACTGCTAAGGATTTGTAGAAAACCGAATCCTGCAACGCATGGTATTCGAAAAAAAGACCGCACCAATGAAAATGTAGCAAAGTATTTCGAAAGCGCAATAGCCCTGAGCTTGCCTAACTACAGGGATAGCTTCAGGAATTCCTCTGTTTCGATGCTGATAAAAGCTTTATCAAAACAATATTTCTTTTCACTTCAACAAAATTTACAGAATTACAGTTTGGCAACTTTTCGTTTTTTTAGATGTCAAATTATTTCATTCCCTTAAGTCTAGTTTTAATTTTTTTTGTTAAGTGTTTTCGGTTTCTTTTTATATATGCTTGTTTTTCTTGAGAAAAAGAGTATCTTTTGCCTTAAAGTTTGAGATATATAGAGAGAAACAGCACATCTTCAGTTTTTTAACTCAACCTATGTAAGGAACCTAGCCTCAGTGAGGGTCGGGAACAATACGGTCCTAAAAAGGAAAAAAATAATGTCCGTTAAAATGAGGAGGGTTGGGCTGTGGGTTTTGCAACCCACCCCGGGACCCCGAGGGCAACCCTGTCGGGGAAAAAACGAAAACTGCGAGCTGAAACCCTACAACAGCCTCGGATGCATCACCCCCCCCATCCCCAGTATCACGACCCCCGCATGCCCCTGGAACGATTTTGACTGCGAAACAAAAAAACCCCCACCTAAAGATGGGTTTTTTTTGGAATGTGAAGAACGATGACACCAGATATCCAAGACAGATACAAGTTATTAAAGAGATGAGCCATCCCTCGTCGATATACTCGTTTTCTCACTGAAAGAAGGTGGACTGGGAAACTGGATTAGAGAATTTGATGATGGATGATGGTATCCCGGCTATGAACGAAGGTATTTGTAAGCTTATATTGTTGCACATTATTATAAGCTTACATTATAAAGAAAACTTAAATTGTTTTTTTTTTACGAATATATTTTCAGAGTATTTCCATTTTACATTAACCTAGTAAACAGATTTACTTTCCATTTCATTTATCTAGTAACATCATTCCTCGTCACCGTCAGCTTGCCCATTAGATAACGAACGAAGAACTGACTCTCCTTTCTGGGGTTACCATTGCGCAAGGAGTGCATTTTGCCCAACATTCTGCAGTTCCCTTCATACCCAAAAGCGGCAAATGCTTAAGTGAATCTAACTTTGGCCCTACCCCAAATTAACCAACTAGCCCCTTTTAATGGCTACAAATTAATTGATATGACACTATCGCAGTTGTTCGAATCACGTGGGAATGACAAAGCTGTAAAACCATTAATGGACGGGAATGTTTCACCAAAAGGGGCCTTGTCACATTATCTATAACAAAGTTTAAGAATTTACTGGAAGCGATGGAGATATTTTTTCCTTAAAAAAAAATCGCTAAATTATACCCCCAACCAACATCTAAATTATATTTAAGCGGGGCACCCGTTTGTTACACAGCAATAAAGTTTGCTTTCACATTGATCTATGTTCGTGCAACAAGTGCCTAGAATGAATACGAAGGGGGGCCACCATGAGCCAGCATTATATTAAATTACATAATCTAAACCTAACAATAGATTACCAATCTAAACTATTTATAATAACGATAGCTTAATAATACATTTTCCAAAAGTGAACCAGTTGCGATTACTAATCTGGTACATACCATAAAGAATGTTGTTTTTCTCAGGCCTGAAAATTTGTCTCGGTCGTATGTGCTAGTGTGCACTCTTACTTCTGGTGTTCTTAATTGGAGTTTTTTAGATATAATAATCATTTCAATGCGATTCGCATAACACCATTTGCAGATATCTTATATGATATATCTGAGTTGGTACGTGCACTACAGTTTTACTAATAAGCAAAAAAAGTCGATACAGTATTTCAATATGCCTAGAAAAAAGGGGTTTGCGTGTCAAATTGTAACAACATTTTTTGTGACGTAAGTTTCACTAGGCCTCTACCCTTTCTTGCTGGCGGGTCAAGCGCTTTACCCATGGTTATGCAATGAAACACTAGCTACCTATAAACGAATGGACCTGTTGTCTTTTTGTGTCTTGATATATATCGTTTCTCTTCTCATAATCCTACCCCTAAAGTCAAAACATTGAATGATAAATCATATCGCCAAACACACACAGAAGCCCGAAATATCCTTAGCTCGCGCACAGATAATTGTTAACCCGTGTACGGCGGTTTCTCACGTTTGGATATGTTGGAGGGGGATGTTCCCCTCCCCCATCAATTGATGGGGGAAGGGGTGGGGAGGGAGTTCTCTTCTTATGCAGTTACAGAATCAATAAACTTTTCGACGGCTTGATGCCTTTTGTGAACTAATTCAAGCAGTTTTATCTTCCATTTTGCACCGCTTTCCCCTCCGCACGCAGCTTGCAAACCATAAGACACTATTTCTGTTTTTGTAAATTTAATAATAGAAGGAAACGACTATTTGTTTCAATTAAAATACAAATTTAACACACAAGCCCCAAAATTTGGTCTCGTTTTCTTATTGCTTTAGCTTCTGTGTTTTAGTTTTGAGTTTTAGAGATTAATTTCAATACGAATTTCGTAAAACCGCACATGCATCTATCTTACATTTTCTGAAAGCACTTGTACTGAATTTCACTAGTAAAAAATAAAAGTGGACGTCGAGGATGTAAATTCCTAGTAAAAATGACGTTTTCTAGGATTGAACACTAGTTTTGACGGATTTTCTACTATTCTCTGCTCATTTGCTGGCAAATTAGCATGGATAAAGCAATGAAAAACATATGTACGCATAGAACAAGGATATGTCTATCTTCTAATATAGTTTTTATTCCTAAAAATCCCACCTCCTAATGAAAAATTAGAGTAAAGTCATTCCAAACAAACACAAGTGCTGCCCAAATTTCTTAGCTCGCGCGCAGAGAGAAATGTTAACCCGGGTACGGGCGGTTTCTGAAGTACAATTCTAAAACTTTGAAAATAAGCATGGCATTCGATGCGTGATAGAGAGAATAGAATATTGAGAGGAATTTGAAATGTCTGAAGTTGAAGCTGAAGTGGCACCGACATCTGTAGAATCCCAGAGCATGGCTTCACCAGCCAAGAAGGAAAAGAAAGCAAAAGGCTCCAAAACCGGCTAAAGGCTGCAAAACCTAAGAAGGGGATAAAAAGGCCAAAACACCAGCAAACCCCCCAAAATACACGGAAATGATCACCAACATCCATTGCCTGACCTGAAAGAACGCGGGGGATCTAGCCGTCAAGCTATTCTCAAATACATAATGGCCTCAATTTTCAGGTTGGCAATGATGCAAAAGTTGTGAATATGCATCTTAAGCAAGCTTTGAAGCGTTGCCTTGCAAATGGAATGTTATAAAAAAAAATCCAAAAGGTACTGGCGTAACTGGTTCTTTCAAGCTTGCAAAGCCTGTCAAGGCCGAAAAATCCATGTCTGCAAAGTCAGCCAAGCCCACAGCTAAGAAAGCCTCAGTCAAGAAAACAGCCAAACCTACTACAGTTAAAAAGTCAACTTCAGCCAAAAAGGTTACCAAGCCTATGGCTAGTAGCAAGAAACCTGTAAAGGTTTCCAAGAAACCCACTGTTGCCAAAAAAAGCCGTACCAGCAAAGAAATCGACACCCAAGAAGATGTCGTTCTAGCAAAAAGGCTCCCGCCAAGAAAGTGGCATCTAAAAAGCCAGTAGCCAAGAAAGCAGCAAAAAAGTAATTTCCATAATAGGTTATCCTATACTACTAAACAGCCCTTTTCAGGGCTATCAAAGCAAATGCTCGACGCTCGAAACTTTCTGTTCAGAAAGTTACAATGATATTAATTTTAAATTCGAAATTTCTAATTCTCCCTTTTAACTATAATTCCAGCTGCTGTTTACGCCTAAAACACGTTCGACAATATTTTACTTTTGAACTATAGCGTTATTACCGTCTAAAAAAACACCATCTTCAGGACTAATTGTGATGGCTGGCTCGTAAGGTTCAAGCTTATTAATAAAGTGGCAACAATAATAAGCTTACAAATACCTCGTCATAGCCGAATGGGTTTGAGCAGCGCCTTCAAATTGTGGGGCTAAGGTTTTTCTATTTTTTTTTTTTTTTTATAAAAGATATAATCAGCTTGGTGCTATTAGAATAAGGAAACGAGTTTATTTTGGAATATTATTTTACTTGTGAAAAAGAGAAAAAAAAATCACAATAATTAAAAAATGCCAACAGCACCCGGTGTTCCCAGGCGGTCACCCATCCAAGTACTGACCGGGCCCGACGTTGTGTGTGACTTCCAGGATCTGACGAGACTGGGTACTTTCAACGTGGTATGGGCCGTTGGCTTAAGGAGATTTGTATCAGAATAATGGTTGGTCCAAAAAACCGAAAAGAAATAAAATGCCTAATTTTTTGAGTCATGAAGCAAGGTTTTCAGTAGAATGACATTTAGCAAGAATGAAAGCATGTTTATTCATTGTTTTTAACCTCTTTTTCTTCTGAAACAAAACGGCAAGCCCCCAAAATGTTTTCTACCTTTGATGACTAGGCTACCCTATAGACATTTACCCTACTCTCGTACAATAAATGCCTATGCATTGTAACTAGATGAAATGGACAAGCAAACTTTATTTCTTGTTACAAAAGGACAAGCATCAAAAGTTTATTTAGATTCTGTTGGGTAAAATATCTCGCCCGCCTCCAGTAAATTCTTTGCCCTTTGTTACTAGGTAAATATGAAAGGGTGATTCCTCTGAAATATATTCGTAAGAAAAATTTAGGTTTTGTTGGGCTATCATTTATTGGTTTTTAAGGAAAATATCTCACCCGCCTCCATTCTTGCCCTTTGTTACTAGGTAAATATGAAAGGGTAATTCTTCTGAAATATATTCGAAAGAAAAAGAAAGGAAAATTATCTACCCCGCCTCCAGTAAAATTCTTGCGCTTTGTTACTAGATAAATTTGAAAGCCCCCCCCCCCTTTTCTTACGTTCAGTTTCCTTAATTTTATAGCTTTGTCCTTCCCACGTGGTCCACATGCTATAGTGTCATTCAATTAATTTGTAGCCCTTAAAAGGGCTGTTGGTTAATTGGGGTAGGGCCTAGGTCCAAAGTTTAGAATTATTTAAGCCTTTGCCGCTTTTTCAGTCTTCTTTGGTAGAAGGACGGCTTGAATGTTGGGCAAAACGCCTCCTTGGGCAATGGTAACCCCCGAGAGGAGCTTGTTCAGTTTCTTCGTCGTTCTAATGGCAAGCTGAAGGTGACGAGGAATGATACGCGTTTTTTTTATTGTCCCGTGCAGCATTACCAGCAAGCTCAAGAACCTCGGCAGCCAAATATTCCATTACTGCTGCAAGGTAAACGGGTGCGCCTGCACCAACTCGCTCCGCATAGTTGCCCTTTCTCAGAAGACGGTGTATCCTTTTCCCACTGGGAATTGGAGACCTGCCCTGCTTTCCAAACGGGACTTTGCCTTTCCCTTCACTTTTTCCACCCTTTCCTCTTCCTGACATGGTTTCTAGGATACGAAATTCGCTTGGACTCTAATCACGAACAAATTTAAATCACGAACAAATTTTATGATGTCTGAGTCTGATCTTGAAAAGCTAAAGCGCAAACAATTTATACTCCAGCCGGCGAACTCAGTTTCCTCTGACAAAAATTCTGTGCGCGAACTGAAGCTTGTAATAAATCGGGTTGTAACTTGTAAACGCTATTCATTTGATAATTGGATTTTGTCAAGACTTCATTTAATATGGCTCCAAAAACTTCAGGAAAAGCAGCAAAGAAAGCTGGTAAGGCGTCAAAAAATATCACTAAAACTGATAAGAAAAGGAAACGAAAGAGGAAGGAAAGCTATGCCATTTACATTTACAAAGTTTCTCAAGCAAGTGCACCCCGACACCGGTGTTTCTAGCAAAGCAATGAGCATCATGAATAGCTTTGTCAACGATATCTTTGAAAGGATTGCCGCGGAAGCCTCTCGTCTAGCTCACTACAACAAGAGTCCACCATCACTAGTAGAGAGGTTCAAACTGCTGTGAGGCTACTCCTACCCGGGGAACTTGCCAAGCACGCTGTTAGTGAAGGCACTAAAGCTGTAACAAAATACACAAGCTCTAATAAGGGATTTTCCCCGTCTATTACCGCCCAATCAGCCGGGCCCTCCCAAACAGCCCTTTTAAGGGCTACCACCTTATTTTAAATGCTCTGCTCTCAAATTGCTGTCATTGCTCTTTGGCCTTAATTTGCGAAATATCGGGTAAACAAGAACCCATGAATGATTTTATTCAGTGATTAAACCCGTACAGAGTATTTCACTATCTAATCTACAAAATATAGCATAAAAATATCAAAAACTGAGAAACAAAAGCAAAATACTAAACACCACACAGAAATAAGGAAAAGGAAAAATAATAAATTGACACCAATTAAACAAGAACCCATACTAAACCATAAAAAAAGCTTCAATTTTCAAAATCGCCTGTTTCGGAGGCAGGTCCCAATTGGCTTGTATAGAAAGTAATATCTATCGACGAATTTTTGAAGAGAATAGAAAAAGGGCCTCGGCTTTTTTCATGACATTCCATCGAAAACATTTGTATAGGCCCGTGGCCCCCATTGGGAGTTGTTCATTTTCTGGGGTATCTTTGGATTTCTTAGGCTAGCCTAAATTGGCTTTTGCATGTTTACTTTTAGATGGTTGGGATCTTGTTGAATGCCAAGCCGAATCTATGACTCATTTTTACAATAATTTCACGTATATCTGATTAATTTCGGCCTTTTTCTTTGTTATTATTGTACCCCTTGAATCATACCTTCTTTTTCCCCCAAGGAACACTAGGGCTGTTTAACGTTATTTCGCGTGTTTGTTTAAACCATATAGTGGCCCTTAAAAGGGCCGTTGGTTAGGATGCAGTTGCGCAGAATTAGGGTATTTAAGCTCTCTCGCCACGGATACGACGGGCGAGTTGAATATCTTTTGGCATGATGGTCACCCTTTTGGCGTGAATGGCAACACAAGTTGGTATCCTCAAAAAGTCCAACTAGATACGCCTCGCTGGCTTCTTGTAGGGCCATCACAGCCGAGCTCTGGAACTCAAGTCAGTTTTTGAAATCCTGGGCAATCTCTCGTACAAGTCTCTGAAAGGGCAATTTCCTTATTAAGAGTTCGGTACTCTTTTGATAGCGACGAATCTCTCTCAGGGCTACGGTTCCGGGCCTGTATCTGTGCGGTTTTTTTACCCCACCAGTAGCAGGAGCCGACTTACGTGCTGCCTTGGTCGCAAGCTGCTTTCTAGGTGCCTTTCCGCCCGTTGATTTTCTCGCTGTTTGTTTTGTTCTAGCCATATTGATAGTTTGCCTCTCATTGATAGAATGAACAAAAGAACACTTTGCTAGCGGCTTTATTTTTATACAGAGCGCCAGCCGCGCGATACGAGTAACATTTTGTGGGGAAGAACTTTTGTCATATAAAACAAACGGGCTTTCAAGAAAATCTGTTAGTACTGACTAAAACTTTACAACTGTTTGCTAAGATATTGAATTAAATATGACAGGAAGAGGAAAAGGAGGAAAGGGGCTTGGAAAAGGAGGCGCAAAGCGTCATCGTAAAGTTCTTCGTGACATATCCAAGGAATCACCAAGCCGGCTATCAGAAGACTGGCTCGCCGAGGTGGTGTAAAACGTATATCTGGCCTAATTTACGAGGAAACCAGAGGCGTTCTTAAAGTTTTTCTAGAAAATGTTATTCGCGATGCTGTCACGTACACAGAGCATGCCAAGAGAAAGACTGTAACTGCCATGGATGTAGTTTACGCTCTGAAGCGTCAAGGTCGTACATTGTATGGCTTTGGTGGTTAATGGCTTCCAAATGCGTTTTAAAACTGCCCCAGTCCCCCTACCCAACGGCCTTTTTTTAAAGGCCAACAAATTTAAAAACACTTCCTAGCCCTGTTTTTGTGAGCCTTTTCTTTGTTGTGCATTCAAAATGTCAGTAAATATTTTATTTTCTTTTCGTCTCAGGTGTAATGTCTAATTAGAATTATGCAAAGAAATGACAATTCCCATTTTACTGTATTTAGCTTTTCCTTTCATATGTGAATAAAGTTTGCGTTCTCACAATGGAATTGTTCAAAGAAATAATTGTTTGCTATTTAACTGCACAAGCCCTTTCTTTCATGTTTGAATAAAGCAAGCAATAACGGAGGAAAATATGTTCCTACTCTTACTAAATTACCGCTGGACCTTACAATTTGGACAAGTATTGCATTAATTATATGCAGTTAATAAACAAGTATGAAAAGCTGGCAAAATTTTAGATAGCGAATTAATTTTCTTGTAAACTGTATTATGAGTTTCAAACGTTAAGAAAAGGCATCCGACTGACTTTAATTTAGAGGTTGGAAAATAAAAACGGTACTTGTGCACAATATGGTACACACCGCTATAGACCGTATCAAGGAAACCAGACACGAAACCCGTCAAAGGGCTATTTGCAAGAGATAAATGATTGCAAAGCGCAGTTTCTCATGAGTTTACAATATTTAAAACGATTGTTTTTTGGGGTTTAAGGGGGAAAAGGTACTTAGGTTAGGTTACGTGTTTTAATATATGATATACTTTACCCCATCCCCCTAATGTGCAAATATATAGCCCAAATTTGTTTCTAAACTATTATATATTCATCCTTTTTTTAGTATATTTCATTGGCATTAACCAAACTTGACTTCTTTCGTGTGTACCATACAATGCACAAGTACCATAAAAACAAATAGACTTTTAGCTGGTACTCACTATTGAAATTTTAAGTCCTTGAAAGTCCATTATCCTTCTTATCCCATCCGTCATAAAGACTTTTATTAGTTTTTTTTTTTTTTTTCAATTAGGCTAGTTTGTAATTTCTATTGCTAGTTTTTAGGCAAAACTCAAAATATACTGTAAAAAGGACATTTCTCAAGGTTTCAAATAATTCTGTTTCAAGTGGTACGAATATTGATTATTTCATATATAATGTGATCGAAACAAATAAAAGAAGATTACTTCTATTTTGCAACCGCTTTCTCCTCCCGCACGCATCTCGCAAACCTTAAAACACTATTTTGATTTTGTAAACGTAATACTAGAAGGAAATGAATTTATTTTCATTAAAATACAAATTTAAACACACAAGCCCCAAAATTTGGTCTCGTTTCTTATTGCTTTAGCTTCTGTGTTTTTAGTTTGAGTTTTAGAATTAATTTCAATACGAATTTGTAAACGCACATGCATCTATCTTACATTTTCTGAAAGCACTTGTACTGAATTTCACTAGTAAAAAATAAAAAGTGGACGTCGAGGATGTAAATTCCTAGTAAAATGACGTTTTTTCTAGGATTGAACACTAGTTTTGACGGATTTCTACTATTCTCTGCTCATTTGCTGGCAAATTAGCATGGATAAAGCAATGAAAAACATATGTACGCATGGAACAAGGATATGTCTATCTTCTAATATAAGTTTTATTCCTAAAAATCCCACCTCCTAATGAAAAATTAGAGTAAAGTCATTCCAAACAAACACAAGTGCTGCCCAAATTTCTTAGCTCGCGCGCAGAGAGAAATGTTAACCCGGGTACGGTGGTTTCTGAAGTACAATACTAAAACTTTGAAATAAGCATGCATTCGATGCGTGATAGAGAGAATAGAATATTGAGAGGAATTTGAAATGTCTGAAGTTGAAGCTGAAGTGGCACCGACATCTGTAGAATCCCAGAGCATGGCTTCACCAGCCAAGAAGGAAAAGCAAGCAAAGGCTCCAAAACCAGCTAAGGCTGCAAAACCTAAAGGGGATAAAAAAGCCAAGGCACCAGCAAACCACCCAAAATACACGGAAATGATCAACAAATCCATTGCTGACCTGAAAGAACGCGGGGGATCTAGCCGTCAGGCCATTCTCAAATACATAATGGCCAATTTTCCAGGTTGGCAATGATGCAAAAGTTGTGAATATGCATCTTAAGCAATCTTTGAAGCGTGCCTTGCAAATGGAATTGTTATAAATCCAAAAGGTACTGGCGTAACTGGTTCTTTCAAGCTTGCAAAGCCTGTCAAGTCCGAAAAATCCATGTCTGTAAAGCCAGCCAAGCCCACAGCTAAGAAAGCCTCAGTCAAGAAAACAGCCAAACCTACTACAGTTAAAAAGTCAACTTCAGCCAAAAAGGTTACCAAGCCTATGGCTGGTAGCAAGAAACCTGTAAAGGTTTCCAAGAAACCCACTGTTGCCAAAAAAAGCCGTATCAGCAAAGAAATCGACACCCAAGAAGGTGTCGTCTGTCAAAAAGGCTCCCGCCAAGAAAGTGGTATCTAAAAAGCCAGTAGCCAAGAAAGCATCAAAAAAGTAATTTCCATAATAGCTTATCCTATACTACCAAACAGCCCTTTTCAGGGCTATGAAAGCAAATGCTCGACGCTCGAAACTTTCTGTTCAGAAAGTTACAATGATATTAATTTTAAATTCGACTTTCTAATTTTCCCTTTCAACTATAATTCAGCTGCTGTTTATGCCTAAAACACGTTCGACAATCTTTACTTTTGAACTATAGCGTTACTACCGTCTAAAAAACACCATCTCCAGGACTAATTGTGACGGCTGGCTCGTAAGGGTTCAAGCTTATTAATAAAGTTGTAACAATAATAAGCTTACAAATACCTGGTCATAGCCGAATGGGTTTGAGCAGCACCTTCAAATCGTGGGGGCTATTTTGTAAGAGAGAAATAGCCCCCAAAGTGTTTTCTACCTTTGATGACTTGGCTACCCTATAGCTTCCTACCCGAGAGCTCCCTCTCGTACATAAAATGTTTCTACCTTTGATGACTAGGCTACCCTATAGCTTCCTAGTTTAGATTAGGAAAATGAGCTCCCTCTCCTACAATAAATGCCTAAGCTTTGTAAGTAGATGAATGGGCAAGCAAACTTTATTTCTTGTTACAAAAGGACAAGCCTCGAAAGTTTATTTAGATTCTGTTGGGTAAGAGAGAAATCCCTCCACCCCCTCCCCTCTCCAAGCGATGGGGCATCCAAGGCTGTATATCCATTTCCTTTCGTAGCAAGTAATTTCAGGAGGAGGGTTATTAGCCCAACCGTCCCTAGGTGCATTTAGTTCTCCGGTGGCTAGCCGGATATCCAGAGGCACGTGAAGTCAGCTCTGCATGCGCCATGAATGCATGGGAGCAGACTTCGGACGAGCACCCTTACCTCCATACAAAAATTTTTAAACTCAGAAACTGAATTTGTTATCATTTTCTCTGCCAAAATAGAATTGGAAAAGATATTTTTTTCTCTTTACATCCAATTTTAAGGCAAAAAAATATCTTTAACCTACATAAAATTTTAAAACTAGCCTATGGAATAAATAATTTTGATATCTAGAAAACTAGAATTTTGACTTTTTCTGCTCTATATAATTAGCTCCTCCTGAAGAATTCTGGAGCCCTGTATGTCCTAGCTCTCTCATAGCTGTCTTCTCTACTATTTCTTGAAGACCGTGAGCTATCCCTGTAGAGATATCCATCTTTTCTATGTCTCTTCTTTTCGGTCTTCCTTTTCTGCCATATCGAACCTCCTTTTGCGGCCTGCCCTTTTTCTCTCCATTTCATCCAGATTGTCCTCTTTATTTTCCCACGATTTCTAAATTTGCTGCATTACTCTCGTATGAATTGCTGAAGTCATGATACCTGCCATTACAAATCGCACAGTCGCAATAAAAAGATATCTCTAATTCAAAGCTTTGATCCATGTT
This sequence comes from Artemia sinica, assembly GCA_027921565.1. Taxonomy (NCBI): domain Eukaryota; kingdom Metazoa; phylum Arthropoda; class Branchiopoda; order Anostraca; family Artemiidae; genus Artemia; species Artemia sinica. Next base: position 64,699,222 of record CM051260.1, on the reverse strand, counting down.
AATATTGATTGATGAAACTCTAATTTTCAAATGAATGCTTCACTGTCCGTGTATTTGAATTATATGGCGGAAACCGCCCGTACCCGGGTTAACATTTCTCTCTGCGTGAGCTAAGGAATTTCGGCCTTACTTGTGTTTTGTTTGGAATGGCTTTATTCAAATTTTTTATTAGTTGGTAGGATTTTGAGCAATGAAACCTATACTAAAGAATAAACAGGTCATTCTTCTATAGGTAGATATTTTTTTTCATTGCTTCATCCATGCTAACTTGCCAGCAAATGGGCACAGAATAGTGGAAATCCGTCAAAAAATGGTGTTCAATTTCAGAAAACACCTTTTTTCTAGGAATTTCAATGCTTGAAATCGACTTTGTTTTTGTTATTAGTAAAATTTAGTACACATGCTTTCAGAAAATATAAGATAGATGCATGTGTGTTTGCGAATTCATATTGAAATTAATTCTAAAACTCTGATTAAAAACACAGAAGTAAAGTAATAAAAAACTCCTACCCGAGAGCTCCCTCTCGTACATAAAATGTTTCTACCTTTGATGACTAGGCTACCCTATTGCTTCCTAGTTTAGATTAGGAAAATGAGATCCCTCTCCTACAATACATGCCTAAGCTTTGTAAGTAGATGAATGGGCAAGCAAACTTTATTTCTTGTTACAAAAGGACAAGCCTCGAAAGTTTATTTAGATTCTGTTGGGTAAGAGAGAAATCCCTCCACCCCTCCCCAATCAATTGATGGGGGAGGGTACACCCCCTCCCCTCTCCAAGTGATGGGGCATCCAAGGCTGTATATCCATTTCCTTTCGTAGCAAGTAATTTAAGGAGGAGGGTTGCTAGCCCAACCGTCCCTAGGTGCATTTAGTTCTCTCGGTGGCTAGCCGGATATCCAGAGGCACGTGAAGTCAGCTCTGCATGCGCCATGAATGCATGGGAGCAGACTTCGGACGAGCACCATTACCTCCATACAAAAATTTTTAAACTCAGAAACTGAATTTGTTATCATTTTCTCTGCCAAAATAGAATTGGAAAAGATATTTTTTTCTCTTTACATCCAAATTTAAGGCAAAAAAATATCTTTAAACCTACAAAAAATTTCAAAACTAGCCTATGAAATAAATAATTTTGAAATTGGAATTTTGACTTTTTCTGCTCTATATACGAGATTTCAGACATTTCAATTCTTCTTCCAGCAGCGCAATTTTATTTTTCAAAAATTCTACCTCTGTTTCAAGATCTTGATTCCGGATTCGCTTCTTTTGTCTGTAATTTCGAGCAGCTTCCTTATTTCTTTCTTTTGAACTTTTCAAACATTCTTGGGGACATCTTGTAGTTTTCTTTTCGCCATTTCTTTCCTTGTGATCAGCCTTCTTTCGTTTGTTGATTGTTTTTAAAGCGGCTACAGGGCAATTGGCATATTCCTCGGAAGTGTTTTTTCTTGCCTTTAATTTCATTTTTCCTTGCTCCATCACCCTGGTCAAACTTCTGTGGGAAAACTGATGCCACACATTGGTACCGAGACCACACGCACAGTGTCTGTGGTATTTTGATCTGAGTTTAAATCGTCAGTGTTAACCATGTTTGAGTCTTGGCAAGCTTCCAAAGCTTGCCAAGGGTCCATGTCGAACAGATGCTTTTCCATTTCTAAAATATCATCAAGCGTGTCGTTTTCGCTCATTAGCTGCCAATCTGTTTTAAAGATTTCATAATCTGCATCAATAGAAGTGAATATTTGATCGTAACTACTTATATTCATATTTGCCTTATCCCTTTTTCCTTAATCAAACAAGTATTGTTTCCTTGGTATATAATTGTCAAATGAACGCTTTATCTAAAGCGCAAACAATTTATACTCCAGCCGGCGAACTCAGTTCCTCTGACAAAAATTCTGTGCGCGAACTGAAGCTTGTATATAAACGGGTTGTAACTTGTAAACGCTATTCACTTGATAATTGGATTTTGTCAAGACTTCATTTAATATGGCTCCAAAAACTTCAGGAAAAGCAGCAAAGAAAGCTGGTAATGCGTCAAAAAATATCACTAAAACTGATAAGAAAAGGAAACGAAAGAGGAAGGAAAGCTATGCCATTTACATTTAAAAAGTTCTCAAGCAAGTGCACCCCGACACCGTGGTGTTTCTAGCAAAGCAATGAACATCATGAATAGCTTTGTCAACGATATCTTTGAAAGGATTGCCGCGGAAGCCTCTCGTCTAGCTCACTACAACAAGAGGTCCACCATCACTAGTAGAGAGATTCAAACTGCTGTGAGGCTACTCCTACCCGTTTTTTTTTCCCTCCACCTTTAGTAAGAATTCTAAGAATTTTGTAGGTATAACTATGGCAATGACTAAAGCCCACTTTGGTTGTTAACAAGAAAATAGTTGCTTTAGTTAATTAAATAGCCAGTGGCGGATCCAGAGGGGGGGGGGGGGGGGCCCCCCAACGTAGTCTAATGTAGTGTAGTTTACTTAAATAACGCAAGTTTGCGTTAATTAAAGTTGGTCCTAACGCAAGCTTATCAGAAAAACTTATTTTGCCCCCCCCCCCTAAAAAAATACTGGATCCGCCCCTGCATTGGGCCCCAGAAACTAAAGTTTAGGCTATTCAGATATGGTGTTTACGGAGTGAGAAACCCCTCTTTTCTTTTTTCAGAAAGCTAAATGTGCATCCAATCCATTTTAACGTTTGCATTATAAATTAAAATGTGCCATTGATAGTTCAAAAATAATTTGTCGATTTTGTTCTTTGATGTGGAAAAGTAATATATGCTTGCGTGTTTCATCAATTTGAAATTATGAGTTGTATTTTAGATAACCCGATTTATGTTGAAAGATATAAATTAACGTTTGTATTCCATTTATGGTAAAACGAAAAATTTGTGTCACAGTTTGACGTGCAATCTTAAAAAGTAGCTTACATCAAGATTATTAATACCAATGGCCTCAATGATGATGGGGGAGGGGGGCGGCGGGATTTTTTCCCTCCACCTTTAGCAAGAATTCTTACCCAACAAAATCTAAATAAAGTTTAAGAATTCTTACCCAACAAAACCCATCCGGCTATGACGAAGCATGTGACCACGTGGGAAGGACAAAGCTGTAAAATTAAGGAAACGGAATGTAAAAAGGGGCCTTTCACATTTATCTAGTAACAAAGTTTAAGAATTTACTGGAAGCGATGGAGATATTTTCCTTAAAAATCGCTAAATTATACCCCAACAAAATTTAAATATATATTTGAAGCTTGCTCGTTTGTTACAAGCAATAAAGTTTGCTTTCACATGATCTAGTTGCAAAGCATAGGAATTATAGAAGGGGGGCCACCATGAGCGCATTATATTAAGTACATAACCTAACCAAAATACCAACTAAATATTTTTCCCTCCACCTTTAGCAAGAATTCTTACCCAACAAAATCTAAAAAAAGTTTAAGAATTCTTACCCAACAAAACCCATCCGGCTATGACGAAGCATGTGACCACGTGGGAAGGACAAAGCTGTAAAATTAAGGAAACTGAATGTAAAAAGGGGGCCTTTCACATTTATCTAGTAACAAAGTTTAAGAATTTACTGGAAGCGATGGAGATATTTTCCTTAAAAATCGCTAAATTATACCCCAACAAAATCTAAATATATATTTGAAGCTTGCCCGTTTGTTACAAGCAATAAAGTTTGCTTTCACATTGATCTAGTTGCAAAGCATAGGAATTATAGAAGGGGGCCACCATGAGCGCATTATATTAAATACATAACCTAACCAAAATACCAACTAAATATTTTTCCCTCCACCTTTAGCAAGAATTCTTACCCAACAAAATCTAAATAAAGTTTAAGAATTCTTACCCAACAAAACCCATCCGGCTATGACGAAGCATGTGACCACGTGGGAAGGACAAAGCTGTAAAATTAAGGAAACTGAATGTAAAAAGGGGGGGCCTTTCACATTTATCTAGTAACAAAGTTTAAGAATTTACTGGAAGCGATGGAGATATTTTCCTTAAAAATCGCTAAATTATACCCCAACAAAATTTAAATATATATTTGAAGCTTGCCCGTTTGTTACAAGCAATAAAGTTTGCTTTCACATTGAGCTAGTTGCAAAGCATAGGAATTATAGAAGGGGGCCACCATGAGCGCATTATATTAAGTACATAACCTAACCAAAATACCAACTAAATATTTTTCCCTCCACCTTTAGCAAGAATTCTTACCCAACAAAATCTAAAAAAAGTTTAAGAATTCTTACCCCACAAAACCCATCCGGCTATGACGAAGCATGTGACCACGTGGGAAGGACAAAGCTGTAAAATTAAGGAAACTGAATGTAAAAAGGGGGCCTTTCACATTTATCTAGTAACAAAGTTTAAGAATTTACTGGAAGCGATGGAGATATTTTCCTTAAAAATCGCTAAATTATACCCCAACAAAATCTAAATATATATTTGAAGCTTGCCCGTTTGTTACAAGCAATAAAGTTTGCTTTCACATTGATCTAGTTGCAAAGCATAGGAATTATAGAAGGGGGCCACCATGAGCGCATTATATTAAATACATAACCTAACCAAAATACCAACTAAATATTTTTTCCCTCCACCTTTAGCAAGAATTCTTACCCAACAAAATCTAAATAAAGTTTAAGAATTCTTACCCAACAAAACCCATCCGGCTATGACGAAGCATGTGACCACGTGGGAAGGACAAAGCTGTAAAATTAAGGAAACTGAATGTAAAAAGGGGGCCTTTCACATTTATCTAGTAACAAAGTTTAAGAATTTACTGGAAGCGATGGAGATATTTTCCTTAAAAATCGCTAAATTATACCCCAACAAAATCTAAATATATATTTGAAGCTTGCCCGTTTGTTACAAGCAATAAAGTTTGCTTTCACATTGATCTAGTTGCAAAGCATAGGAATTATAGAAGGGGGCCACCATGAGCGCATTATATTATATACATAACCTAACCAAAATACCAACTAAATATTTAATTAAACTATAGCTATAATGTTTTAATAAACTATAGCTATTAATGTTAAACTATAACTATAGCTATAATTTTTCCCTCCACCTTAAGCAAGAATTCTTACCCAACAAAATCTAAATAAAGTTTAAGAATTCTTACCCAACAAAACCCATCCGGCTATGACGAGGTATTTGTAAGCTTATTATTGTTGACACTTTATTAATAAGCTAACATTAATAAGAATAATAATGTTTTTTTTACGAATATATTTCCGAGGAATATCCATTTTACATTAACCTAGTAACAAAGATTTACTTTCCATTTCATATTAATTTAGTAACATCATTCCTCGTCACCTTCAGCTTGCCATTAGAAACGACGAAGAACTGAACAAGCTCCTGTCGGGGGTTACCATTGCCCAAGGAGGCATTTTGCCAACATTCAAGCAGTCCTTCTACCCAGAAAACTGAAAAAGCGGCAAAGGCTTAAGTGAATCTAATTTTGGCCCTACCCCAAATTAACCAACAGCCCTTTTAAGGGCTACAAATTAATTGAATGACACTATAGCATGTGACCACGTGGGAAGGACAAAGCTGTAAAATTAAGGAAACGGAATGTAAAAAGGGGGCCTTTCACATTTATCTAGTAACAAAGTTTAAGAATTTACTGGAAGCGATGGAGAAATTTTCCTTAAAAATCGCTAAATTATACCCCAACAAAATCTAAATATATATTTGAAGCTTGCCCTTTTGTTACAAGCAATAAAGTTTGCTTTCACATTGATCTAGTTGCAAAGCATAGGAATTATAGCAGGGGGGCCACCATGAGCGCATTATATTAAATACATAACCTAACCAAAATACCAACTAAATATTTAGTTAAACTATAGCTATAATGTATTTTCCAAAGCGAACCATTGCGATTTATTTGGTATAAAGATGTTTTTCAGGCCTGAAAATTTGGTCTCGTATTTTATTGCTTTACTTCTGTGTTTTAATTGGAGTTTTATAATTAATTTCAATGCGAATTCGCAAACACACATGCATATATCTTACATGTTCTGAAAGCACGTGCACTAAAGTTTACTAATAGCAAAAAAAAGTCGATTACAAGGATTCAAATTCCTAGAAAAAAGGTGTTTTCTGAAATTGAACACCATTTTTGACGAATTTTCACTATTCTCTACCCATTTGCTGGCAAGTTACCATGGATGAAGCAATGAAAAAAATATCTACCTATAGACGAATGACCTGTTTATTCTTTAGTATAAGTTTCATTCCTCAAAATCCTACCCCCTAATCAAAAATTTGAATAAAGCCATTGCAAACAAACACAAGTAAGGCCGAAATTCCTTAGCTCGCGCACAGAGAAATGTTAACCCGGGTACGGCGGTTTCTCACGCTTGGAGAGGGGAGGGGGGATGTACCCCTCCCCCATCAATTGATGGGGGAAGGGGTGGAGGGATTTCTCTCTTATCCAACAGAATCTAAATAAACTTTCGAGGCTTGTCCTTTTGTAACAAATAAAAGCAGTTTACTTCCATTTTGCAACCGCTTTCCCCTCCCGCACGCATCTTGCAAACCATAAGACACTATTTCTGTTTTTGTAAATTTAATACTAGAAGGAAAATACATTTAGTTTCATTAAAATACAAAGTTAACACACAAGCCTCAAAATTTGGTCTCGTTTCTTATTGCTTTAGCTTCTGTGTTTTTAGTTTGAGTTTTAGAATTAATTTCAATACGAATTTGCAAATGCACATGCATCTATCTTACATTTTCTGAAAGCACTTGTACTGGATTTTACTAGTAAAAAATAAAAAGTGGAAGTCGAGGATGTAAATTCCTAGTAAAAAGGCGTTTTTTTAGGATTGAACACTAGTTTTGACGGATTTCCACTATTCTCTGCTCATTTGCTGGCAAATTAGCCAGGATAAAGCAATGAAAAAAATATGTACGTATAGAAGTATGATATGCCTATCCTCTAACATAGGTTTTTATTCCTCAAAATCCCACCTCCTAATGAAAAATGAGAATAAAGTCATTCCAAACAAACACACAAGTGCTGCCCAAATTCCTTAGCTCGCACGCAGAGAGAAATGTTAACCCGGGTACGGCGGTTTCGGGAACTATAACTGTAAAACTTTGAAAATAAGCATGCAATCGAGATTTAGTCGATTAAGTGATAGAGAGAATACTGAGAGGAATTTGAAATGTCTGAAGTTGAAGCTGAAGTGGCACCGACATCTGTAGAATCCCAGAGCATGGCTTCACCAGCCAAGAAGGAAAAGCAAGCAAAGGCTCCAAAACCGGCTAAGGCTGCAAAACCTAAAGGGGATAAAAAAGCCAAGGCACCAGCAAACCACCCAAAATACATGGAAATGATCAACAAATCCATTGCTGACCTGAAGAAACGCGGGGGATCTAGCCGTCAGGCCATTCTCAAATACATAATGGCCAATTTCCAGGTTGGCAATGATGCAAAAGTTGTGAATATGCATCTTAAGCAAGCTTTGAAGCGTTGCCTTGCAAATGGAATTGTTATAAATCCAAAAGGTACTGGCGTAACTGGTTCTTTCAAGCTTGCAAAGCCTGTCAAGTCCGAAAAATCCATGTCTGTAAAGCCAGCCAAGCCCACAGCTAAGAAAGCCTCAGTCAAGAAAACAGCCAAACCTACTACAGTTAAAAAGTCAACTTCAGCCAAAAAGGTTACCAAGCCTATGGCTGGTAGCAAGAAACCTGTAAAGGTTTCCAAGAAACCCACTGTTGCCAAAAAAGCCGTATCAGCAAAGATATCGACACCCAAGAAGGTGTCGTCTGTCAAAAAGGCTCCCGCCAAGAAAGTGGCATCTAAAAAGCCAGTAGCCAAGAAAGCATCAAAAAAGTAATTTCCATAATAGCTTATCCTATACTACCAAACAGCCCTTTTCAGGGCTATCAAAGCAAATGCTCGACGCTCGAAACTTTCTGTTCAGAAAGTTACAATGATATTAATTTTAAATTCGACTTTCTAATTTTCCCTTTCAACTATAATTCAGCTGCTGTTTATGCCTAAAACACGTTCGACAATCTTTACTTTTGAACTATAGCGTTATTATCGTCTAAAAAACACCATCTCCAGGACTAATTGTGACGGCTGGCTCGTAAGGGTTCAAGCTTATTAATAAAGTGGTAACAATAATAAGCTTACAAATACCTGGTCATAGCCGAATGGGTTGAGCAGACCTTCAAATCGTGGGGGCTATTTTGTAAGAGAGAAAAAGCCCCCAAAGTGTTTCTACCTTTGATGACTTGGCTACCCTATAGCTTCCTACCCGAGAGCTCCCTCTCGTACATAAAATGTTTCTACCTTTGATGACTAGGCTACCCTATAGCTTCCTAGTTTAGATTAGGAAAATGAGCTCCCTCTCCTACAATAAATGCCTAAGCTTTGTAAGTAGATGAATGGGCAAGCAAACTTTATTTCTTGTTACAAAAGGACAAGCTTCGAAAGTTTATTTAGATTCTGTTGGGTAAGAGAGAAATCCCTCCACCCCCTCCCCTCTCCAAGCGATGGGGCATCCAAGGCTGTATATCCATTTCCTTTCGTAGCAAGTAATTTCAGGAGGAGGGTTGCTAGCCCAACCGTCCCTAGGTGCATTTAGTTCTCCGGTGGCTAGCCGGATATCCAGAGGCACGTGAAGTCAGCTCTGCATGCGCCATGAATGCATGGGAGCAGACTTCGGACGAGCACCCTTACCTCCATACAAAAATTTTTAAACTCAGAAACTGAATTTGTTCTCATTTTCTCTGCCAAAATAGAATTGGAAAAGATATTTTTTTCTCTTTACATCCAAATTTAAGGCAAAAAAATATCTTTAACCTACATAAAATTTTAAAACTAGCCTATGGAATAAATAATTTTGATATCTAGAAAACTAGAATTTTGACTTTTTCTGCTCTATATAATTAGCTCCTCCTGAAGAATTCTGGAGCCCTGTATGTCCTAGCTCTCTCATAGCTGTCTTCTCTACTATTTCTTGAAGACCGTGAGCTATCCCTGTAGAGATATCCATCTTTTCTATGTCTCTTCTTTCGGTCTTCCTTTTCTGCCATATCGAACCTCCTTTTGCGGCCTGCCCTTTTTCTCTCCCTCTCGTATATAAAATGTTTCTACCTTTGATGACTAGGCAACTATAGAAAAACCTGATTGAATGCTGAGTAGCAACTGAACTTACTTTTACTTTCGGTGGGAACCAGACGATGATCCATCCTGCCCGGCACCAACGGACGATGGGATGACTGATGTAGTCCAACACAATTTGTCAGCAGCAGCCTCTTCTGCAATCTTCAGCCAGTTTTTATCCCAACGACGTCCGTGTCGTCGGAAGCCATCCCAAGGATCCAGGTCATTCTTGAATGTCTGCCAGAGATTCTTCCTTTGGCCGCCTGGTCTCCGTGTCCAAGTTGAAAGGGGGTCGCAGGTGAAGACATCTTGGGATATAGTTCCAGCTGGTCGTCGCAGTGTGTGTCCCAAGAATTTCAGTCGTCGTTGTTTTATGATTACCGAGAGGGGGGCCTTCTGGGCACAACGCCTTCGAACCTCAGCATTTGAGATATGAAACCATCGGCTGACCCGTAGTATGTGTCTCATGTAGTGATGGTCGGATACTTCTAGTGAACGTGTTTCTTAGGCCTTTAAAGGCCAAGTTGCATAGGCGTACAGCAGGATCGATTGAACAGTTGCCTTGTAGATGTTCATCTTCGTTTTGATGTTAATTTCATGTCTATTCCAAAGCGACTTCTTCATGCTTGTGAAGACACCCCATACCTTTCTTATTCGAGCTCTAACGTCAGCTTCTGCACCTCCATTCGGAGGTGCTACTGAACTAGGCTGTGACGACACCGTTCAGAGCCTTGTGGCGCGGTATCAAATATGTTTCATGTTTGGAAAAAGAAGACGCCACAGTTCTATAGTGCCAGCTAGTGGTGGAGGGAAAAACAAAGAAAAGGAAAAACATCGGTGCTACAAATGCGAAAGAGAAATTTTTCTTATTGTTCAAGCCAGGGAGCAGTTAATTCTTTTTGTTGGGTTTTTGGCCATTGGATTCGAAAGCATTTTTTACAGTTTTAGGTTACTTTTGAAGTTTCCATAGATTTGTCTTCAAACAAAATTTACTATCTTGTATATAGTTTAAAACTGTCTAGTAAACGTCAGGATATTAGTAACTAAATAAAAACTTAGTGGATTATGCTGAGCTGACTGTTCCAATTGTACTTGCGATGATAACGCGTCACAAGGCTCTGAGCCACGTCTTTACATCCTAGTTCTGTTGCTACTCGGCATGTACGATGGATTGTACTAGACCTCTTGGATTGTGTTAAACAACTTAATTGTATCAGTAAATGGTATAGTTTCACATAATGTTTGTACAAAATCTGGAAGAGAAGAGCTTAGGGAGGGGGGATGCTTTCAGAGTTCCTCGTCTCTTTCTTTGTCTAAAGAAATTCGTTCATCATCCTACCTAAATGACCTATTCTGTTCGAGATTTCTCACTGTTGACAATGCTAATTTACGTCTATTTGATTTTAAGAAACGTATTGTGTGTGTCTAAATAATTCTATGACAGAATTTCCTTAATTTTTGGTATACAGTCAAATTTAATGAATGAAACCGATCTTGCAGATAAAATGATTGTTTTTAACTCATGCCAGGTAATAAAAATCGGTGTTTGCAGATTTTCAGGGGATTAAAGGTATTTTAATAGGCCTAGCTAAAGTGGATAGCCTAACGGTGCAACTGTAAAATTCTAGACCAGCTACATTTTGCTATCTTGGAAAGGGTTTAAGTTAGAAAAATGAAACTTTTAGGGATGTATCTACAGACTAAAGTAGCCTATGTCCTGGGAATATGGCCTATTTTGAAGTAGCCTAACTTTCTACTCCCTCTAGATGGCACTGACCTTGAGCAATGTTTATAATAACAGACTATTCAGGTAGCCTAGCTAAGAAAAAAGCTTACATCTATTGTCAGAATTGCATCCTGAATTCAAATTTAATATTCATTTGCATGGAAATGAACTTTATCCCCACCTCTATATATAGGCCTAAGGCCTACCAATTCATGTTATATATTTATACATCAGAGAGTAGGGGTAAATTTCATTTCTAATCCAAATAAATATTAAGTTTAGAAGCAAGATACAGTTCTGACTATAGAGATAAGTTTGATTTTTACCCCCACCCCCTAATGTGCAAATATATACCCTGACTATACCCTGTTGAGACCACTTTATTTACTTTTGATTAGTAAATTTTTGATAGTTTTTCAAAGTTGATGCTTATAAAGTTGATTATAACATTATTTTTAAAAAACAATAGATATTAGTTAATGTTTTATTGCCTATACTTTAAAACCCTTGTTTTAAATGTCTTCTATGTATTGCCTGTATGTATGTTCCTCTTTGTTCTATATTTCTTTTTACACCCTGAAACAAACTAGTATTTGATGTTTAATCCTTTACACATAGGCTATATGATTTTATCTTAATCCTAATTTCCTACTCTTCATTACCATCATTATTACTAAGCAATGCCATATAGTTAGGCAACATGATAAGTGGTTTGACCTATACAAATAGTCACAAAGAATGTATGACTCCAAAAGGTGGTTCAAGACCAATTTTGTTTTTTTGACATAAAGCCTAACTCACACACTATAGTGGTCAGAAGCAGGGGCATACCAAGACTCATTTCATTGAAGGAGAGGGCAATCTCTGTAAATTTTACCAAATCACTACCTGATTTACACCAAATTTTCAGCAGAAATCAAAAATTTTGCTAAATTTTGGGCAATTTCACAAAATTTCTGCCAAAATTTTCACCTTTGGCAAAAATTTTACCAAACCCTAAAATTATTAGAGGGGCAGCATTCCAACCCTTGGGACGCCCTTGGTCAGAAGTGTAAAGGCTAAAAATTATGCAGAATATATTAAATATCATTTTTTTGTAGATGGTGAACAGCTTTTAATTTTTTTATGGCAGGGTGATTTTTATAGCTTCCTGATTTGTATTAATATTTTGACATAATTTTAACTTCAACAGATTTATTAGAGCTTTAATCATCACCAGATTTTAGATTATATTTACAACCATTTCCACTAGCTTATCTATGATGTAAAAATTTTTAAGGTTCCCTTTAAATTGCTGGTATTTCTTTGTTCACAAGTTTATCAGAGCAACCTATTATGTGCCCCCTGCTAAGAAAAGTCCTGAATCTGCCCATGTATGTAGGGCTCCTCCATAAGAGGTGCAGACCAAGGGGGGGGGGGTCCATTTCCTGTGGGTCCATAATTGAGACTTGGACACCCTAGCCCAGGGGTCATAAATACAGGTGTAGGAGAAGAAAGGCTCCTAAAACATAAACTGTATAGGGACCACCAGCATGTGGACACCTCCGCATGTGCAGCTACAGACCTTCCCCCAGCAATGGGTCAAATTGCTTGGTGCTGCAGAACACCAAATGACAGGATCCCTTCCTAGAGGGACAACTATGAAGGGCAGATGATTCAGAACCCTGGACAATGGCCTCTGTTAAGGGTAGAGAGGAATAGTATACCACTATCCTGACAAAAAAGCCACAAAACTTCTCTTTTTTCTGCTTTTAATACAGTTCTAATTTTTCATAGTTCCACAAATGTAGGGAATTGTCACAAGTCAGTTTATTTGAGTTACTTTCATAGCTATACACTGTGTTGACTGAGAAGTAACATTTTGTGTTCATTTTAAAATTCAATTTTGGTCTTTACTTCTATCTTTTAACTTTGTTTTTTAGCTCATGGAGAACATTTAAAAGAAGAAGCATATTTACTAATTTGTCTGATTTAGAGGAAAACTGCATTATTGTAACAATTTATCTATGTTGATGCATATTCAACAGTCTTTAAAAATTTAAGAAAACTTATAAAAAGAATACATCAAGAATAGTTTGTAAAAAATTATTTTTATTTAAATATTAATAAAGTAAAAGTAATAATAGAAAAGACTAAAAAGAGTATAATAAAAGCCTGGAATAAGCTGATATTTTCAGTATTAGTGACATTATCTCCTTCCTAACTCTTCTGCTATGCAGGGGTGAAGCACCAGCATTTTTATTGAGGAGGCAAGAGGGTCCATATCCAGATAGTCAAGGGCTATGGGCTATATTATAATTTTTTCCAAATTAATGAGGAGGGGGGTCCAGTTGACAACAAGGGATAACAATTAGAATTTATTACAAGGTAATTTTCACATGCAAGAACTCTCAAACCTGAGTCACATTGATAGGGTAGCCACAAGGAATAAAATAAATGGGAGAGGGTAGGATGTCACAGGGATAGGGTAAGAAGTTGAGTTGGAAGTTAGTAACAGATCCTACTGAAGAGGTTTAAAGTTCCTATATACCAAAATAGAATTTTCTTTTTTTGCAAACAGAAAGACCATCAAAAAATGTTTATTTGTTTTCTTTAGTATGCATTTCCAGGGGTGGTCTTGTTAAACCAATGATCCTAGAAGATCAAGAGAGAGCTTGTATAATTGGAAATCAAAAGTTATAGTGCCCTTTTTAAGTTACCAAAAAAATGGAAGGTAGCTTGTCCCTCTCTGATGCTTCCTTTTTTCTCTAATTAAAGTTGTCCAAAGCTGCCTGATTAAAATTTTGAGGTAGCCATTTTGTTCAGCAAAGATGAAAGGTTCAAAACTATGCCTTTGGGGATAATATGACCCCGTCCCCCTCCAGAGGCCCTGGGAAAAGGCTATAAGTTAAAAACTAACCCATTGTTTATGTTTAATTTTTTTCAGCAAAGATAGAATTGTCTAGAGGGAATCTTACAGGTTGGTTGTTTTATATGGGAGGTACTTTCCATGGAGGGGATTGAATTTTTCATGAAAGGGATCCAGATTTACCAACCTTAGAAAATGGTCAAAAATTGAATATAAAAAAAACAAGTTTTTTCAGCTGAAAGTAAAGGGTAACATTAAAACTCAAAATGAATAGAAATTATTCCATATTTGATACTTGCTCTTTATGCTAAGTTGCAACTTCTTAAAAATGATTCCTGAAACACAAGTGCTGTTTAATTGGAATTAATTAAAAGAAACTTTTTCCACAAAATAAGTTTTTCAAAGAAAAGTAAAGAACTCCATCAAACAAAAAATGAGCAAAAATAAAATCAAATAACCTACCAAGTGTGAAACTACCACAAATAAGCATCAATAAATAAATGAAACCCAAAACAAACAGAAATTACAATAATTAACTGAGTCAAACTCAAAACAAGCAGAAATTAACATAAGTTGGGTGCAAAACCCCTATGCCTTCCCAAGGACAGAACAAAATTTGCATTTTACTGAAAAAATATAAATATTTTTACTTTTATAACTTTAATAAATCAAATAATATTAACATTTTGATTACCAAATATCAGTATATGTATATTAAACTGACAATGCACATTCATTTGTATTATATACCTTGAAAATACATACTTTTCTTTGAAAAATTTATTCTGTGGAAAAAGTTTTTTTAATTAATTTCTGTTTGTTTTATACTGACATAGTCTTTTCAGGGAAAAAGAAAATAATATTTTAAATCTTTTTGGTTTTTAAGACTTTATAGTTTGGCCTGCTATTTGTATGCTGGAGAAAAATTTTCAGCAATTTTTAACAACATACAACCTTTTAAAAACCTGGACACAAATAGTACTGTTTAATTTAGTTTCATACCTCCTCTAGTTGACCTGAAATGGAAAACTTGATAACATTCACAGAAAAATCTGTTTACTTTCTTTGATAGCTTGGATACACTTATGCTTTTGTGATTTGGTGAAATTTGAAGAGTAGAAATGGGAGGGTGGGAGTGGAAGGGGGATTAGTTGCCCTAAAATCACTTTCAACTATTAAAAAGGGCATCAACCCTTTTTATTTTCAATTGAATAAGCCCTTTTCAAAGTTCCCATGACAACTCCTTTGATACAAAGTGCCCTGGTCCTAAACAACAACAACAACAAAAATAATACATTATACCCACTTCAATCTTTACTATAAAAATGTCAAGCCTTCCAGTCACTTTTGACTATTAAAAAGGGCACTAGGCCTTTCGATTTCCAATCAAATGAGCCCTTTTGGAAACGACAATGCTTTCTATAAACACCTTATATGCCCCAGGGAATAAATTAAAACCCTTACCCTAAGGTCTGTTAGGGTGGTTGTCATCCTCTAAGACCAAATTTCCAGAACTTTCAACTATGTTAAACAACATGGCTATCTCAAAATTTTGATTGGATGTGTTTGGGGAAATGGTGGGCATGAGAGGGGTGGTAGTTGCTCTCCAATCACTTTCAACTATTAAAAATGGCCCTAGCCCTTTCATTTTCCAATCAAATGAGCCCTTTTGAAGTTTCTATGACAAAATGTTCAATAAAAATCTTATATGCCCCCAGGGCATAACTTACAACCCTTGCCCTGAGTGCTGGGGGAGGGGGTGTCATTCTCAAAGACCTAATTTCCAGAACTTTCTACTATGTTGAAAAAATGGCTATCTGAAAATTTTGATTGGATGTGTTTGGAGGAATGGTGGGCATGAGAGGGGGGTTTAGTTACCCTCCAATCACTTTCGACTATTACAAAGGGCACTAGCCCTCTCAATTTCGAATTGAATGAGCCCCTTTTGAAGTTTTACAACAACTCAATCTATAAAAACCTTATATGCCCCAATGGCAGAACTTACAACCTTTGCCCTTTGAGCTCTGGGGGTTTGTCATCCTTAAATACTTAATTTCTAGAACGTTCAACTATGCTGAACAAAATGGCTATCTTTAAACTCTGATCAAATGTTTTTGGGGAAATGGTGGGCGTAAGAGGGGGGTTAATTACTCTCCACTCACTTTTGACTATTAAAAAGGGCAATTTCAGTTTCCAATCAAATGTGCCCTTTTTGAAATTTCTATAACAACTTTCTATATAAACTTTATATGCCCCTAGGGCATAACTTACAACCCTTGCACTGAGGGCTCTGAGGGGGTTATCATCCTAAAAGACCTAATTTCAAGAACTTTCTACTACATTGAACAAAATGGATATCTCAAAATTTTGATTGGATGTGAGAGGGGTGTTAGTCGCTCTCCAATCACTTTCAACTATTAATAAAGAAGGCACTAGCCCTTTCAATTTCCAATTGAATGAGCCCTTTTTGAAGTTTCTTTGCTTTCAATAAAAACCTTATACGCCCCCAGGGCATAACTTACAACCCTTGCCTTGAGGGCTGTGGGGGGAGGAGGGGTTTTCATTCTTAAAGACCTAATTTCAAAATCGTTCAACTACGTTGAATAAAATGGCTATCTAAAATATTGATTGGATGTGTTTGGAGAAACGATGGGCATGAAAGGGGGGTTAGTTGCCTTCAAATCACTTTTCGACTATTAAAAAGGGCACTAGCCCTTTGAATTTCCAATCAAATGAACCCTTTTTCAAGTTTCTATGACAAAGATTTCAATAAAAACCTTATATAACCCCAGGGCATAACTTATAACCCTTACACTGAAGACTGTGGGGGGAGTGTCCTGCTCAAAGGTATAATTTCATGAACTTTGAACTGCGTGGAACAAAATGGCTATCTTAAAATCCTTATTGGATGTGTTTGGGGAAATGGTGGGCGTGGAAGGGGTGTTAGTTTCTTTCCAATCACTTTTGACTATTAAAAAGGGCACTAGCCATTTCAATTTACAATCGAATGAACCCTTTTTGAAGTTTCTACAACAACGCGTTCTATAAAACCTTATTTGCCCCCTGGGCATAATTTACAACCCTTGCCCTGAGGGCTATGGGGGGGGGGGTGACATCCTCAAAGACATAATTTCCAGAACTTAAAAACTACGTTGAATAAAATGGCTATCTCAAAGTTTTGATTAGATGTGTTTGGGAAAAAGGTGAGCATGAGAGGTGGGTTAGTTGCCCTCTAATCACTTTCGACTATTTAAAAGTGCACTAGCCCTTTGAATTTCCAATTGAATGAGCCTGTTTTAAAGTTTCTATGACAACACCTTCTATAAAAAAAACCTTATATGCCCCAGGCATAACTTACAAGCCTTGCCCTAAGGGGGACTGTCCTCAAAAACATAATTTCTATCTGGAAATCAACTACACTGAACAAAATGGCTATCTCAAAATTTTGATTGGATGTGTTTCAGGAAATGGTTGGCCTGGAAGGGGTGTTAGTCAACTTCCAATCACTTTCAACTATTAAAAAGGGCACAAGCCACTCCAATTTCCAATTGAATGAGCACTTTTTGAAGTTTCTATGACATCTTCTTTGATACAAAGTGCCCTGCTCTAAAGGAAAAAATTAATAAATAATACGTTGTGCCAACATTGTTCTTATATGTCCCCAGTGCATAACTTAAAACCCTTGCCCTGAGGACTGTGGGGGAGTGTCCTCCTCTTTACTTAGTCCCCATTTCTTGTCTCGTTCTCGAGTGTCCCCATTCTTTACTTAGGCAGCACAATTGTGCTGCCTATGATTTATGCAACAACTTTCTATATAAACCTTATAAGCCCCCAGGGCATAACTTACAACCCTTGCACTGAGGGCTCTGAGGGGGTTATCATCCTAAAAGACATAATTTCCAGAACATTCAACTACATTGAACAAAATGGATATCTCAAAATTTTGATTGGATGTGTTTTGGAAAACGGTGGGTGTGAGAGGGATGTTAGTCACTATCCAATCACTTTCAACTATTAAAAAAGGCACTAGCCCTTTCAATTTCCAATTGAATGAGTCCTTTTGAAGTTTCTATGACAACTCTTTCAATAAAATTTTTATATGCCCCCAGGGCATAACTTACAACCCTTGCCCTGAGGGCTGTGGGGGGAGGGTTTGTCATCCTTAAAGACCTAATTTTCAAAACTTTCATCTACGTTGAATAAAATGGCTATCTAAAAATTTTGATTGGATGTGTTTGGGGAAAAGGTGGACATGACAGGGGGGCTAGTTGCCCTCCAATCACTTTCGAGTATTAAAAAGGGTACTAGCCCTTTGAATTTCAAATCAAATGAGCCCTTTTTCAAGTTTCTACAACAATGCATTCTATAAAAACCTTATATGCCCCCAGGGCATAATTTAAAACCCTTGCCCTGAGGGCTGTGGGGGAGTGTCCTCCTCAAAAACATATTTTCTATCTGGACATCAACTACGTTGAATAAAATGGCTATCTAAAAATTTTGATTGGATGTGTTTGGGGAAAAGGTGGACATGACAGGGGGGCTAGTTGCCCTCCAATCACTTTCGAGTATTAAAAAGGGTACTAGCCCTTCGAATTTCCAATCAAATGAGCCTGTTTTTAAGTTTCTACAACAATGCCTTCTATAAAAACCTTATATGCCCCCAGGGCATAACTTAAAACCCTTGTCCTGAGGGTTGTGGGGAAGCGTCCTCCTTAAAAACATATTTTCTATCTGGAAATCAACTATGCTGAACAAAATGGCTATCTCAAAATTTTGATTGGATGTGTTTGGGGAAAAGGTGGACATGAGAGGGGGGCTAGTTGCCCTCCAATCACTTTTGACTATTAAAAAGGACACTAGCCACTCCAATTTCCAATCGAATGAGTCCTTTTCAAAGTTTCTACAACAACTCATTTGCTATGAAGTGCCCAGGTATGGAGAAAAAAAAACACATTGTGCCCACATTGTTCTTTACTTAGGCAATAATATCTGTTCATTTTTGAGTTTTGATGTTGCTCATTACTTTCAGTTGAAAAAACTGTTTTTTTATTTAATAATATTATAGGCACAAAATCTTGCTTTTATGAGCAGGCTTCAATTCTTCCTGATTTCTCCCTGAAATGATGCTCCTACTTCTATGTAAATAATATTGTCTAAATTTGGCCACTTACAGAAGGGAAAGAGTTATATTCTCTTTGTGGAGAGAATAAAAAACTTTTTCAAAGTTAGTTAATATCATGTAGATTTTAAATCACCATGCACAGATTCTTCAGTGAGTACTCAAATGACAAGCAAAAAGTCTATACAGAAGTAATTTAAGCATGTGGAGCTGATCTCTGAGTGTGCCATCCATTTTTGACTGGACATGTTTGAGACTAATGTGAGAAAGTTGCTTTCTGGGTATAGAAAGTAGAATTATCCCTTGCTGAATGTTCTATTCTGATTCATTGCCTTTTTTAAATGTTCAATTGTTGTTCTATGCATTTTATACAATAGAAACCTTTACAAATAACCACAGAGTTGCAAAAAGAGGAGCCTATTTAACCCTGAAAGACTTTTTTTTTGTTTTAAACATTAAATCTAAATTCTCAGAATATTTGGGTCCATGTGTATTGATTAGGAATGACGAAACTCGAGGGCCTAGAGCATACACCAAATATGGAAGAACGTATAAAACTAAATGTTTTTTGATAAGGTTTGATAAGGTAGTAAAGAATACCTCTTTCCATTGTTGGGGGACCCCCATGCAATAAGGTCACTTGATAAGATTATTTTGCTTGGTAAACTGTAAGACTAGCAGAGCTGAAACTCCCAACTCTTGTATACAGGAGAAATAGAAGTGATGCCATTTTAACCTGTAAGTTAATGAGGGGTAATGCACTCCCTGCAATATTTCCCACTGTTGGTCCAAACTTAAGAACTATAGGTCATCAGTTGAAACTTGTTAAGGATCCTACCCTATCCAGAGTCCATGCTCAATTCTATTCCTCAACAATTGTCAACAGCTGGAATAAACTCTCTAACAAAACTGTAACTGCTGAATCTGTGGACATCTTCAAACAAAGACTGGGTGCTGAGTGGTCCTTCAGGGAGGGTAAACTCAACTGGGAAGGTATTAATCAGCACTGTGCACCTGGTCACTAAAGAATCCAGAATACAGTTCAAATCGTCAACTCGTGGAGCTCTACAAGGATAAATCCTTAGATTGCTCCAAGCTGCAATTTAAGGTAAAACTTAGGCACCTTTCAACACATGACTAAACAATTGACAATGGTTGTAATATTTCCATTAGCAGCCCTGTGTATAAGCAATTAGACTTAGTTAGACTTAGGTCCTCTCATGCCTTGAGGTGCTAAGGAAACAACTGTTGATCTCCATGTCACTTGGTCCTATGCCAGCAACCAGAGCTCCTGAATTGACCTACTTGACTGTGTAGCCTCCTTCTCTAGTTTCTAACTAAGAATTATATGCCACTTCTGCATAGACTATGCAGTTTCCAGCAAAGTACTATATGGGAGTCTGCCCTCTTTCATTCTTGTCATATGTCCCCAGTACCTCCAATGTCTCTTAGGTATTTCAAGAATGATTAGAGGCTGCTTTGTCTGGGCTCTAATCTGCAGCTCCATGGTTTTCATCAGAATTATTCTTGGCTGACTCTAGTCTGGACTCCTGATTACTGAAAGATTAGAAAGGGATGGAACATTCATCTGTATTGAATTTTTATTGTTGCTGAGTTATCTGGGTTATATTGTGCATTAAGTTGTAGAGAAATAAAATTTAACTTGAATATTACTTATATAATTCAGGAATACCAACCTTTTGGATGGAAACATATTCCTGATTCTGAAGAAGTTCCTGCAGGAAAAACTAGCAAGTGTGATCCATTTCTCCTTTTTTCTAATATACAAGATGCAGCTTTGCCTTCACTCTCAGTATTAGAGCCTTCTGTAACCAAAAATAAAGTGAGAGAGGTAAGAATCGTCTTTGTTTTAGAATATGCATTAATAGAATATGCTTAATTATTAAAATACCTGGCGTGCTTTGTTTCTTTAAAGAAATGTCTTTTTTAAATGTAAACACTGCAACTTTAAACAAACTTTTTGATAAACTATGCTACTGAAGGGTTACTTTTCTACCAAGAGAAGGTACAGATAAATGAATATGTATCAATGCATGGAATTTAGCTATCTTCAGATATTTTTATCCCAAAATTGGAATCTAAGAAGCTTGGCAAATCTGTATTACTACTGAAGTTTGCCACTTTAATCATTTGTTTTAGCACCTATAATTTAATAATTTTAGTACCAAAACTATTCTAAAAGGAAGAGGTCCAAATGTTCCAAAATTTTAGATAACTTCCAGCTTCTGAACGCATTAAAAAAACGTCAAGCATCATAATTACACATATAGCCAAAATAGACTCCTGCTTTTACAGGCTTGAGCTAGCCTATATACAACAAGCTACTTGTCCTCGTCTATAGTGACAGCTGTAGTTCCCAGTTTGCTCAACAGCCATGATATTTACATGTGTGCCAATATTCTTGACACCTGTATCTGAGTTTTATATGACCCTGCAAATCAATTTCTTCTTCAAGAAATATATGATTTGTTTAAAGACAAGTTATTTTGTTTGTGGTGAGAGTTGAGAATTTATGGCTCCAAAGTTTTTCCCCCAAGTTTTGCAGCTCAGCATACCTTAACATGCTTGATTTGTTTGATGGCAGGATTGGTTCTATGGAAGTTTGGCAATTAAACAAAATACACTAGGCATTTATTCTTGCTTGAGAGTATCTTTATAAAGACGAAAAAAAACAGAAGTAGTCCAGAGTTACATTCTAAACCAAAAAAAATCATTTTTTGTATTTGATTTTTCATTTTTGAATCTCCTGCTTTCATAGTGAAAACCTGTTATTTACCAAAAGAAGATTTATTTTTATTAGCTGGTGTTGTTTTTCAGAGGAGGAATGAGTATTGCTGATCATTTGAAGATACTATTTTTAAAGCCAAAGGGATGAAAAGACTAGGGATAAAATGCTTGTCTGCCTGCAAATATATTTGTTGGTTGAAATTGTCTATGTTATGACAGTTGTTGGTTGGTTTGTGAAGACCCTCATAAACCCAAGTACCCATTCAAAACATGCTTGATAGTAGAAAAGTTTCTGAACTTTTCATTTAGCCTTAGTGGCAAGCTTTTAACTTGGACTTGGGAGTAAATCCATCTAAATACATGATAATACCAATTCGTTTCTTCAAATCCCAGCCCCATTTTCTTAATCCTATCTCTCCTGAAATTTCCATGTCCTCCTTAAAATTACTTGGCCTCACAATTTCTTCTAATGTGAAGTGGGGTATCCATGTTGAAAATGTCATTCATAAAGATAATGCATCTATCTCCTTCCTTAAGCTTCTAGATAAATTTGACATCCCCCTTCCCATTCTTTAAGAAATTATTGGGTTTTTTCTGCCCTCGTCTCAGATATATTTGTCCAGTTTGGCACCCTGATATTTGCAGGGAAGAGTCAGATAAAATTGAATCTATCCAAAAAAGAGCCCTGCAAGTGAGTCCCATACTCTCTCTTTATAAAAAAATGGCTTTTATAAAGAGAACTTCTGTAAACAGGGGCGGGTCCCTAGGAGGGGGAGGGGGGACCCTGCTCCCCAGATTTTTTTCTTTAGCCTTAATGGCAAGCTTGGGGCATGTAAAAACAGCACAGCTTTTTTGAAAGGCTCACTTGTTCTCACATAAAAATGAACAAATATTTCTAAACTGGTAAAATCTATGATTATAGATATTTTCATCAAGTTTATGAGGACCTAGAACTTAGTTGTATGTCCTTTAATGTGTGTTCTGGGAAATGTTTCATGTTCTAATGTACCACTGATCACACCTGATAGTCTTGACCTATAATATTTTTCATAAAATCTCATATTTGCTTATGTAGGATTTTCAAGCTGTTAGGTTAACATAAATTCTAAATTAACGTTAAATTCAAAGATCAGCGTACACTGTTTTATCTAGATAAAGATAAGATTTATTTCAAAAATAACTATCCAAGCCCAGCTGGGCCAAATTCGTATTTCAGATTTAAAACAAAATCAGAAATTGGTTTAAAACTCAATTTTCTTAAAACTGATCAAAGAACGTACTGTCATTTTATCAAAATCGTCAGAAAAAAAGCAAATAGTAAATATTAAAAAAACATATATATAAATATAGGTGCCATGGCATTAACTTGATAAAATTTGTAAATTAGGAAAGGGTCATTAACAGCATCAAAAGTATGACAAAGCGAACAAATACAAATTACAAGAAGTAGCTTAAAGTCAATAAATAATATCATGACAACAAAAAAATCGTTAAGAAAAGACGAAAAACAAAATGGCAAAAAATGGCAAAACAATAAATATCAGATTGAAAAAAAAATCATTCTCAAGTCAATAAATTAAGCTGGGGAACGTCAAAACAAGCTAAAAATGATAAAAACTGGTTAAACGTAATAAAAATAAAATAAAAGAAGGGGGAAAACAAAACAAGCAAAGAAATACAAAAACCTGGGCACCACCAGTACTAAATAATTGAAAAGGGAAATTAGCGGGTTATTTTGTTGATTTGTTTCCATAACGAAGGAGACGAAGTTTTTTTTTTATATCTGGAGGTAAAGCAGTGAATGGGGGGACAAGGTAGGAATGGATTCAGAAACAATTTGAGGTGGTTGGAATCTGGTTGGGAAGTGTCTATTGGGGAAAATATTTCCATGCAAGGGTTTGTTAGTGCATTTATTTTGCAAAACAGACACAAAGTAACTCTCCTGTACTCAATTGTTTCCAACCTAGCTTTTTTTTTTTTTTGAAAAAGAAAGTATGGAACCTTATCTTTTTTGAAAATTATTTGTAGGGCTCTTTTTAGATGGATTCAATTTTTCCTGATTCTTCCCGGGAGATGCCCGGGTGCCAAACTGGACAAGCTTATTCAAGAAGTGGACTGAGAAAGGAAGTATACATCCCTAAAAAATGGGAAGGAGGGATGTTAAATCTATTTAGGAGCTTAAGCAAAGAGACAGACGGATTAGCTCTATGAATAATATTTTGAATGTGGATATCCCACTTTAAGTTAGAAGATATTGTGACGCCAAGTATTTTAAAGGAGGATACATAAATTTTAGGAGGGATAGGATTAAGAAAAAAGACAAGAATTTTGGGAAGCGTATTGTCATTATCATGGATTTAGAGGGGTTAATTTTCGTGTCTAAATTCAATGCATCATCTACTATGTCATTGAGGATGCTCATAGGGTTGCATAATACATTTCTATATCAGGTTTCAACAACTGTTAGGTCATCAATAAATTTCTATCTGTCAGGAAGTTCCTTAACAAGGCTGTTAATCGTAACTGAAAAAAGGAAGGGGGTGCAGGAAAGCACTTTAGGGCACTCCATTGTGTACAGGAAGAGGACTGGAGTAATGATTCTGGTATTTGACTACCTGTGACCTATTGGATTAGAAGGAGGCAAACAATTTCACCAGGAAGAATTGACATTTTATTCAGTGACAAGTTTCTTGACTAATATATTGTGGTTAAGAAGGTTAAATGCTTTTTGATGATCAATGGACATTAATTTTAGCCAGGAATTAGGCTTTTCAGGAATTTATCCAATGTAGTCAATAAGAAAAAACAGGGTAATCGGAGGTAGAAGTGGATTTGAGGTTCCAAAACTGCCACAGTTCAGCAAAAGGTATAATTTTTTCCTTTAGCCAATTTGCTAGGAATCCTTTATGTAGTTACGAAAATATACGAGTTTAAGAGAAATAGGACGAACGGATTCAAACCAGGCTATGTAACCCTGTTTCCATATTCGTGGAAAACGCTCAGACTCAGTAATCTCATTGGAAAGGACAGTTAGGGGCTTCGAAAGGAAGTCATTGAAAGCACTAATAAGAAAAAATGGGCTATCCAAAGGGCAACACATGTTTTTCACAGTTTCCCAATTCTTCTTTCCCAGATCTTAGATGAATCTGTTGGCTATTGATAAATCAATTCCGGCAGGCTTCAGAAGAGAGCTGCGAGGAACCTGTTAAAATTATTTGCGATAATTTTAGGGGTTTCAGGTAGATTGAAGTTAAGCTGTTCAGGACTATTGCCACCAGGGCCGTCACATATGGGGTGGGACGCCCCCCGCAATGTTTTTGGTCACTCGGTAAAAAATAAGTCGGTAAAATCGTGTTTTTGGCGTCAATTGTTTTTTGACGCCGTTAAAATTCTTTGCTCGGTTCACTAAACACCACGAAAATACTGACATGGCATCTACAGAAATTTTGAACTTGGTCAGTAAACGCAGCAGTTTTACCGACTCCTGCCGTGATTTTACAGATGGTGCCACAGCTTTCCATTTGGTTAAATAAACACCATTAAAATAGTGACATGATATGTACCGAAATCTAAATATCAGTTGGTAAATGCCGCGGTTTTAACCGACTTGTGCAGATATTCTACGTATTGTATTCTAAGCCGACATTATGCTAATTGTTGACAAAATACAGTCGGTAAAACTGACCAGCCAGTCGGTAAAATCTCTTGCCATGAGGGATCCCGAGTCATGGGACTGTACTTTAGTAATAGCTATAATAACAATTTGATTCAATTCTGATAGCACCTTGAGTTCGATAAGCTTATCAAAATTGAGACTTTCAGCGTTAGTGACTAAAGATTTAGGAAATTTAAAACGATTTGGGAGACATGAAGTTTGATGAGTTTGAATAATTATTTGGTAGGGTTTTAATTTTGGGTTATGGGACCTAGAAAAGACAAGGTAAGGGACGGACTTATCTTGGGTGTTGAGGGCTGGGGAATAGGACAAGAATACAGAGGAAGCACGATGAGGAAGATAGGACTGGTTTTCAGTTGACCACAAGGGAGAACAATTATATTTTATTACAAGATTATTTTCAAATGCAAGAACTCTTGAACCTGAGTCACATGAATAGGGTAGCCCACGAGGGATAAAATAAATGGAAAGGGTAGGATTTCACGGGATAGGGTAGGAAGAAGTCGAGCTTGGAGGGTTCTTGATAGGGGAAGAGGAGTGATGGGGAGCCAGGATGGTGCTAGAAAAGGGAAGTAGGGTGGGAAGCGTCTGGGAGAAGAGGGGCTGAGTTTTTTTTTAACAAATGGAGGGTGGAGGAACAATATTTTTTTGTTGTTAGTCCTTTTGATCCATGAATAATTCATATTTCGTTATCACTATGATTTTGACAGGACAGGTCGGTAACATTTTCACTAACCTACATAGACATTGATTTAATTTTATTGATCCTCTTGGGAGAACTGGATAGGGTCATTTGCTTGGCAGGATTAGTTACTGATGAATTATTAACTTCTGCTGAGGTGAGGTCACGGTTAAAATGCTTTGGATCCATCTTGCTGAATTGGAAAGGAAGAGAAATGTCGCATCACACGTTTAGGGTAGGCTATTGAATTGGTTAGGAATTTCTGGATCCGGCATTGTAGGCCGTAGATAAGAAATAATTCCGGATATATGGGTCGGGGATTCATCTAGATTTTGTTTCAACTCCAAAAACCACAAAACTGTTTCTGATTTTCAGATTTGATCGGGGTAGCTCGGTCTGGCATATAGAGTTCTTAAGAAGGGGAGCTGGCCCTTTGGGACAACTCTGAGTTTGACATGTTATATCATATCTAGTGAAAATTTGGCGAAATTCTGTTTTAACTGACACTTCCCGTGAGGTAAGGGATAGATTTGTCGTTGGGGTTGCTGAAAGTAGGAGTGGGGTCTACAAAATCAAGCGTTGTTCTTTGTCTGACATACCACTTCCAGAGGGGAGATGTCTCTTCCCGATGGAGGTCGGGGGAAGTTTAATCAGCCCTGGAAAGAGAGAGTCAGCGGAGATTCGACATTAATCTTCTTGAGGATAATGAACATCCTGACTCTTGAATTAGTAGAATGGGAATGCAAGGCGAAGATAAGACAGGTGACTTTAAAGAGTTTGCTTGCAAGGTAGAAGCGTCCTTAGAGGAACAGTCTAGACGCAGCCACCTTTCATTCCAATTGGTAGCATCAATTCGAGCACACTTTTCAGCTCCTGCATGATAACACTCCCTTCTTGATAACAATTGATACATCAAAAGAATCGAGTTTTCATGTTGATTCAAAATATATAAAACTCATTAAGTTTATTGTTACCCATCAAAAGTTAAGAGCCTGAGAAAATTTGGTCAAATTTTGGAAAAAGGGAGAAAACCCCGAAACATCAAGTGCTCTTAATGAAAATCACACCATTAGATTCAGCATATTACAGAATCCTACTGAAGAGGTTTGGAGCTCCTGTGTACCAAAATGTGGAATTTGTACTTTTTGCAAAAAGAAAGATCATCGAAAAATATTTATTCTTTTTCTTTAGTATATTTTCCCCAGGGGTGGTTGTGTTGAATCAATGATCCTAGAAGATCGCGAGAGGGCTCATTTGATCAGAAATCAAAAGTTCTAGTGCCCTTTTTAAGTGACCAAAAAAATTGGAGGATAGCTAGTCCCACTCCAATGCTCCTTTTTTCTCTAAAGTCGTCAGATTAAAATTTTGAGATAGTCTTTTTGTTCAACATAGTTGAAAGGTTCAATAAATATGCCTTTGGGGATAATATGACCACCCATAGCCCCTAGAAAAAGGTTATAAGTTAAAAAATTTACCTGTTGGTTACGTTTAATATTTTCCAGCGAAGATAGAAATGTGTGGAGGGAATTTTACGGGTGGGGGTGTTTTATATGGGAGGTACTTTCCACGGAGGATTTTGCCGTGAGGGGAGGAAGTTTTCATGAAGGGGAGCCTGATTTACAGGCTTTTTTTGAAAACTGTAGAAAATTGAATATAAAAACAAATTTTGTCAACTGAAAGTAAAGAGCAACATTAAAACTAAAAAGGAACAGAAATTATTCCGTATATGAAGGGATTGCCCATCTTTTCAATACTTGCTCTTTACGCTAAAATCTGACTGTCGCAATTTCCTAAAAACGACTCCTAGAACCCAAGGGCTATTTAATTGGAATACGAAGTTTTTAAAAAGTGCTCAAAAACTTTGACTTGAAGAGCAAGGTATTGAGGAGGGTTGCAACCCCTTCATATACGGAATAATATCTGTTTGTTTTGAGTGTTGATGTTGCTCCTTACTCTCAGTTGAAAAAAACTTTTTTTTACTTAATAACACTATAGACACAAAATCTCACTTTTTTGACCAGGCTTCAATTCTTCCTGAATGACAAACACCTTATTGGTTTGCCAGTAGTTCAATGTAGCTAGTACAACCAACATTTGACGTTCATATGAACTATACACAAACAGAACCATTGAGTGTTTATTTTTTTTTACGTGTAATTTTTTCTTTAGAACGAGTTTTTTTATTGCTATCATTTAGACAGTCCGGTCGCGGGACATCACAGTTGCCCGAGGTTTCTTAAAGTTCATTTCTGCTACATTCTGTGTAGGCAAAATCATTTCGACCAATCGCAATGTCCTGGCCCTTTTATGAGCACCATCGATTGGTCCAAAGTGACGATGACTAGAAAATGGTGTCTAGCTAAGCACACGTTTGAATGTACTTATGGCGATTTAATAATGCTTGGGGCCAGTTTAGTATAAAATCTCTGCTGGAACTAACGAACAATGTTTAATTTGTTTTTCGTAGTTAAGCATCCATTGATCCGTGTTACATGGGGACTTTGCTTAAAATATCTGATTCTATCAGCTATGACAATTATTCTTTTCCCCTTTTAAACTTAAAGTGGTTCACATGCAACTGAGCCCCATTCAACTAAAACCCATTTAACTCAACCCCATTCAACTCCAACCTCATGTTTCTCAACCCCCATCCAGTTCAACCTTATTGAATTGGCCCTTGACTCTTGTGCATCTCAAATCCATTTAACTCATTCCCCGTGCGATTCAACCCTTTCTTAACTCAAACCCCCATGTAATTAAATCCCCATTTAACTCAACCCTTATGCAACTCAACCAAATTCAATTCAACATAAAGAAAGAAAAACGAGCAAAAATGGGGTTTTTAAAGGCCAAATGAAAATACTGAAAAACACGACAAAGCGAATATTTCGAGAGGACAAACGCCTCTCTTCTTCAGCGCGAAACGAAATAATGTATTCAAGGAAAGTGCCGAAGAAAAAAAACAAACGCGGAAAGTCAAAGTGCAAAGAACAAAAAAAAAAAAAAACAAAGAAAAAACCAAAAACTTAAAAGATGAATAAAATTCAATAAAAGCCAAAAATTATAAGAATTAAAACCAAATACCTAACAACCATAAAAGCGAGTTATTCGCCAATATCTGGGATTTGCACAAAATTAAAAAAATTATGAACTGCCATCGACGGATACTAGCATTTTTTGCTCGTTTTTCTTTCTTTATGTTATGTCAGGCCAATGTGGTTTAAGAAATTAAATTCAATTCAACTCCATTGAATTCAACCTGACGTTGCAGTTACTAGTTACACGCACAAACAGGGTTGAGTCGCATGGGGTAAAATTGAATGGGGGATTTTGAGTTAATCAGTGGTGGAGTTATATGGGGTTGAACTGAATGTGGGCTGAATTACATGGGTGTTATTTTAAGGGAGTTGAGTTTGGGGGGGGGGGCTGAGTTACACTTGCTCCAGTAAAAGTTTCTAATTCTGACTGTAATTGACGACAAGAAGAATTAAAAATGTTGTTACTATTTGTGAAAAAATGATAAGATTTATTAATTGGTTTTGATACTAAATCGACAGTTTGATTTGTAAATGACAAAAATGATTTTTGCTTAGGAACTAAAAGTATCCACGCCAGGTTGTAATTGAAGTCTGAACAACGAAATCATGACAGGGAGTAAAAATCTTGATACTCTTGTTTTGACAATATTTAAAGTAAATTTATCTTAAGTAGATCAAAGATGTGGTTCATGAATGAAATAAAAAGATATATCTTTCAAACTGTTCGTGGTAACAACTGTAAATAAGGAGCGATGCGACTCAATAGTAACCAAAACTGTAAGAAACAAAGTCTTGATAATAATAGTTATATCAAAAGAATCGAATTTTGATGCTTATTCAAAATATATAAAACTGATGAAATTTAATGTTACCCATCAGAAGTTACGAGCCTGGGAAAATTTGCCTAATGTTTGAAAAAGGTGGGAAACACCCTTAAAAACTAGTGGTCTTAATGAAAATCACATCATGAGATTCAGCATATGAGAGAAGCCGTACGTAGAAGTTTCAAGCTCCTATATACAAAAATGTTGAATTTTGAATTTTTTGCTAAAAGCAAGATCACGGATGCGTGTTTTTTTTTTTTTTTTTTTTTTTTAGG
Source organism: Artemia sinica (assembly GCA_027921565.1). Lineage (NCBI taxonomy): Eukaryota > Metazoa > Arthropoda > Branchiopoda > Anostraca > Artemiidae > Artemia > Artemia sinica. The sequence goes on along the minus strand of CM051260.1, from coordinate 64,669,151 downwards.
GGTGATCGTATCGAACCAGTGATCCTAGAAGATCAGGAGAGGGCTTATTTGATCGGAAATCAAAAGTTCTAGTGTCCTTTATAAGCGACCAGAAATATTGGAGGACAGCTAGCCCCCCTCCCATCCCCTTTTTTACACAAAATTGTCCGATCAAAGTTTTGTGATAGCCATTTTCTTCAGTATGGTTGAAATATCTTATAACTTTGCTTTGAGGATGACTTGACCTCCACAGCAGGGAAGGGCTGGAAGTTATGAACTTTCCCCATCGCTTACATATTTTCGGGGGGTGGGGGTGGGGGGGGGTGATATTTTCTATCAGGGGTGCTTACCTAGGGGGGAACTTTTCATATAGGAGTTTTCTTGGGGGAAGGGAATTTTTATGGAGGGGGGGGGCTGGCTTTTCTGGCTATAATTAAAAAACTATCAGAAATTATAAAAAAAAAAAGTTTCTTCATCTGAAAGTAAGTAGCAGTATCAAAACTTAGAAAGAACAGAACTTATTACTTATATGGAGGGGGGAGGGTCGCCCCCTAATCAGTAATTCGCTCTTGACTGTAAAGGTTTTTTTAGTACTTTTAAAAGATCTATTTATTCTAATTAATTGGCATTTGTGATTCAGGAGTCGTTCTTATAAAATTGAAACAAAATTTGAACTTTAGCGTAAAGACCGAGATATTGACGAGGGAGCGACCCCACCTCATATACGTAATAATTTCTGTTCGTTTTAAATTTTTATGTTGCTCCTTACTCTCAGTTGAAAAAACTGTTTTTCTTTTATTTCATAGGAGAAGAAATTATCTAGTTAAGGTTATATTTGAGAGCTTAAAAATTAAGCCGACATTTTGTACTGAAATGAAATGAAATGAAAAATGAGATAGTTTCAGGTCGTTATTGAATATTTCATTTTCAGCCTCGCTGGTTGATCAGAAAGATATTGTTTGCTGAAAAAATTGTCAATGAAGAGGAACTATATTGGCATAAAAATTATGTAGTACAGTCTGTTGGGGTGTCTGAAGACATGAAAAGACTGAAGAAAATTTTGAGCATCGATGGCGATATATCTCAATGCTTGTGGTGTAGATTTTTCACCTATCCAGACCGCCCATTCATGAAAGAGGGCTCTATGCGTAACGAATCTTTAGGTTTGTTTATATTTTCTCGTTTTAATGTTGATCTTTAAATTTCTTTTTATCCTAGTTGTTTATTTTGTGCTGAAGTTTTATTTGATTGAGAATGAAAAATTATATCATTAGGGGGGGGGGGTAAGTGCACCCTAGATTTTTTGCCCCTCCCTTAGATTTTTGAAAACATCATTTGTATGTATTTTTTGAAAATACCTCAAGGTTATTTCTTTTTTTGTAGTTTTATCAAAAAGTTGAAAAAACATAAATTTTCCCCTCCTTAGATCTTGAAAAATACACTTTGACCCCCTCCCCCGATTTTCATGAATTGATGCCACTGGTATTATCAGTGCACTATTCTTGCAACTGACTGCAAATGTTAATCAGATTGAGATAACTAAGTTAACGATAAAGCCTTTATTTTTCATTCAAGATTCAATTTGTTTAAGTTAAAATGCACAAGCAAAAAACAAATCCTCTTATCTCACTCTGCAAAAGGTTCAATGGCGTTTAACATGGGGAACAGAAATAACAATTACACAAAGACAAATACAATAAAAAAGATACAAATAACAATAACACTAAATTACTTTTTTGTACTCTCGACTGAACTAACAGAAAATAAAAGAGTGAACCGGAGGAAAAAGAAATAAGAAGGGAAAAAAAAAACAAATTTGTCTGAACAGATTTTACTGATCTTCGAGAAACCCCAAGTGAGTAGCAATCCCTAACATTAAAAGGTAATGGCTTCTTAACCTTATTGAATGAATAGAGGCATAAAATTCGACCATGTGGTTGAATTTTTGAAATTAAATACAAATCTTGATTATGGAGAGTTCGAACTTCGACAGCAGAGCAGAATTAAAGCTTAACAAATAAGTAGATAATAGAAAGGTAGTAGATAATGAAAGGTAGTTAAATAATAGTAGATAATGTAAATAGTATATAGTAATAGTAATATAGATAATGTAATATAGAATATAGATATAAGTAATATAGATAATAGTAGATAATGTAAATAGTAAATAGTAATAGTAATAGTAAATAGTAGATAATGAAAGGTAGTTAAAAAAAAAACAAAACAAATAGAGAACAATAGTAAATACGTATCCCAAAACCTAAGAACAAGTTTTTCGTTGATCCATTGAATTCCTCGTAGAAGGGACAGAGTAGAAAGAGGAAAACCTCTTTCTCTGCAAGAAGAGAAAGAGTTTTTAACAAAGAAGGAAAAGTACAATCCAAGACGATGAAAAATAGTCTAATAAGACCGAAATGACTTATTAGGGCTAATGTGTGAATTTTTAAGCGATTTGTGAGAATGTAAAAAACCCAAATCCAGTAAAATCTTTGCCGCTTTTCTTTTCATTTTGATTCGTAATTATAGTGGTAAAACTGTTTTTAGGGGTCAATCAATATTGTTATCCCAACCACTGAGAGGTAGGTTTTGTTGAGATTAAATAAAAAAGTTTTTTCAACTGAAAGTAAGGAGCAACATTAGAACTTAAAACGAACAGAAATTATTACGTAAATGAGGGGGGGGGGGGGGGGGGGGGGTCACCCCCCCCCCCCCCCGAAGACGTCAGTACCTCACTCTACGCTAAAGTTTGAATTTTGTCCCAATTCTTTAACAATGACTCCTAAATCACGAATTCCATTTAATTAGAATAAATAGCTCATTTAAAAGTACTAATTAATTTAAAGAGCAAGGTATTGACGAGGGGGTGATCCCGCTCAGGTACGTAATAATTTCTGTGCGTTTTAAGTTTTAATGTTGCTCCTTACTTTCAGTTGAAAAAAAACTTGCTTTTTTATTTAAGTTCTGATCGTTTTCTAATAATGCCGGAAATTCTAGCTGTCCCTCCATGAAAAATTCCCTTCCACCATGAAAAATTCCTCCATGGAAAGATCGTCCCACCTACCTCGACCCCCCCCCCACAAGAAAATCCCCTCTGAAAACGTCTGTATACTTCCCAATAACCAATACTATATGTAAGCAATGGGCAAAGTTCGTAACTTGCAACCCTTCCCTTGGGGAATGTGGGGAGATAAGCCATCCTCAAAGACACAGTTATTAGATTTTTCGACTATGCTGAACAAAATGGCTATCTCAAAATTTTGAGCGGGTGACTTTTGGGAAAAATGAGCGTGGGACGGGGGCTAGCTGCCCCCTAATATTTTTGGTCACTTATAAAAGACACTAGAACTTTTTATTTCCTATCAAATGAGCCCTCTCCCGATCAGGTACGATCACTGGTTCGATATGATCACCCCTTTAAAAAAACGAAAAAAACAAAAAGCAAATAAGCACTCATCCATGATATTTCTTCTGGATAAAAATGCAAAATTCCATATTTTTATATATAAGAGCTTGAAACCTCCATAGTAGGGTTCTCTCGTATGCTGAATGTAGTGGAGTGATTTTTATTAATATCATTTGATGTTTTGGGGGTGTTTCCCCCCTTTTCCAAAAATTGGGGAAATTTTCTCAGGTTTTTGACTTTTGATGGGTACCATTAAATTAGAAGAAAAGTTACATATTTTGAATAAGTTCAAAATTTGATTCTTTTGATGTACCTATTGTTATCAAGACTCTGTTTCTTAGAGTTTCGGTTACTATTGAGCCGCATCGCTCCTTACTTACAGTTCCTTACCACGATCTGTTTGATTAGTCAGGTTTTACAGGAAAGCGACCCGGAATATAATTTATTATAGATAAAATTGTATCGAAATGAAAAAAAATCATTGAAATTACGTTGGAACGGAAACGGAAAGGAAATAGACTTTTCAACCAGGAGAGGCTATTCCCAACAGATTCTTTTAGCTTTTCCATTAGAAATAGAAGAGTAATATTGAGTATACGTCTTTTTTATGGCTGTTTGTATTGAGATATCTCCTAGCAGAAGTATCTTACCTCTACCTCCTCCATAAATAGCTCTTGAATAGCTGCTTGTATTGAGGCATCTCCTTGAATACAAATGTTCTTGAATAGCGTTGTGCTCCAACTTTTTTTTATCTGAGTTTATAGCCTTCTCTTCTTGTCTTAGGTGAACCACTTGATGGTATTTTGATCGTTGGTCCAGAAACCCTACATGTTCATCTAGATTCAGGCGCTGAATATATCATTAGAATGCAGTTTCCTGTAAGTTTTTTTTCTTTCTTTATTTTTTTTTTAATCAAGATTTTCTTTTTTAATTCAGTTATGACTCAAGGGATTTAGCTTTTCTCTTTTTTTTATATCAAAGCGCATTGCTTTGAGTGATATTGACCAGTTCAATTTTTTTAATACGAATGTTTCTCATATAATTAAGTGGACAATTAATTTTTTTTTCAATAAATAGGCAATTACAGTAGTTTAAACACCAGTTAGTTTGGAATCAACAATTTTGATCTATTTAGTAGAAGTAAATGGCACTTTACACATTAACACTACGGACAAACTCGTAATTCGGGCTTCTTTTTGTTTTTTTCTAGAACTCGTTCCATATTTTCTTTTGAGAGGGGGGGGGGGCTGTCCACTTCAACTTTTCTCTGTGCTTATTATCAAACGATGCCAATTCGACATGTTTTTCGTACAGTTTAAGGAAAGAAAATGTAGTTTTAGTGTTTGCTTCTATTTTTAAAGCAGCTACATTCAGGAAACTTATATTTTCCTTTTCTGCATAATAATGAGTCAAAAAGATGTTTTTTTTAATTATGCTTTTCCAGTTCTAAGAAATGTGTTTTATTCAATTAAATAGCTAACTCTAAAGTTAATGTACAACCATGCGTCTCATTCTAAATATAAAATATCTTTTACTTGTTATCATATATTATTATTTATATAACATTTAGGAGGACGGTTTAATTACAGAATTCAAGTGAGATAATGAGCAATAGACTGAAAATGAATGCAGTTAAAGTGAGTTTCCTAAAATCATGGGGGGGGGGAATAGGAAGTATTTGCAGGTTAAATATTCCACTATTTATGATTCAGAGATACAATTTAATTCTTGCCATTAAATTTGCAGTTCCAAATTAGAAGTTTCTTAAGTCTTGTATAGGTTGGGAAGACATTAATGGTACTTATATAATTAATACTGCCAACCTTATTGATTATGCTGCTGTAAATCAACAACTGGCAAGATCAGTACAAGACACTGTGGCATATAGGAGTAATGTTATTGATGTTAAAACTAGAGACCACCGTCTAGTAGTATCTAGGGTTAAATTTAAGCGGGAATCCCGACGTTGGTAGAATCCAGGATTACATTTGAGAGGAACTTCCAAGGAACAGATGAATATGAAACTGGGGGGGGGGGGTTGCAATTTGACAATGTAGAAGGTGAATGGAAAATTTTAGGACACTGGTTTATAAAGTAGCAGAAGATGCCATAGAGAGGCCAGTTTGAAGCGTAGTTAGGAATATTAGCTATGATGCTTTAAACTTAGTAGGAAAGAAGAGGGATGTAAAATAAATGTTTGAGTGACAGATTATAGGAGAATAAGAGGAAAGTGAGGAATATAGAGAAAGCATTAGAATATGAATTAATGAAGTGTAAAGGGGAAATCATGGGTAATTTCGACAATATTCTGGAAGATACAATCAAGTGACATAATAGAAAAATTTTGTATCGGAATGTTAAGAAATCCAGAGGAAGTAGTCAGTTTGGACTTACGCCAGTTAAGGATAGGAACTGGGCCTTAGGTTGTGATAAGGAAAATGTTAAATGGAGAAGCGCAGATCGTTTCGACAATCTGTTTAATCCTTAAAAAAGTTGTAGTATTTGCTATAGAAAAGAATGATCTTTTTTTGACAATTATTTGAAAAAAACTACGTTTTCTAAAGAGTTAAAGAGGCTGAGTTACAAGGTCGAACCTTAAAACGTACAGGGATTAGGAGGGACAGTTGGGGGGCTGCCGCCCCCCAAACCCCCGCTTTCGCAGCCTTTAAATAAAAAAAAAAGTTTTTTAAACTGAAAGTAAGGAGCGACACTAAATCTTAAAACGAACAGAAATTATTCCGTATATGAAAGAGGCTGTGCCCTCCTCAACGCCTCGCTCTTTACGCTAAAGTTTGACTTTCTCACAACTCTTTTTTTAAACAATAAAAACTTTAGCGTAAAGAGCGAGGCGTTGAGGAGGGCACAGCCTCTTTCATATACGGAATAATTTCTGTTCGTTTTAAGATTTAATGTCGCTCCTTACTTTCAGTTTAAAAAACTTTTTTTTTTATTTAAAGGCTGCGAAAGCGGGGGTTTGGGGGGCGGCAGCCCCCCAACTGTGCCTCCTAATCCCTGTACGTTTTAAGGTTCGACCTTGTAACTCAGCCTCTTTAACTCTTTAGAAAACGTAGTTTTTTTCAAATAATTTCTGCACGTTTTTGTACAGTTTATTACTTATTATTGCTTGACTAACTGTTAGCTGATCGTGTCAGGAGTTAAAGTTGGGGGGCTTCCGCCCCCCAAACCCCCCGCTCTTGAACATTCTTGTGTTAAGGCTTTTAATTCCTGAATACTCAAATCACGTCGTACAGGGTGCCTCCTAATCCCTGTACGTTTTAAGGTTCGAACTTGTGACTCAGCCTCTTTAACAGCCCCCCAACTGTGCCTCCTAATCCCTGTACGTTTTAAGGGTCGACCTTGTAACTCAGCCTCTTTAACTCTTTAGAAAACGTAATTTTTTTCAAATAATTTAAAAAAGAAACTGAGTTTCTTTTCAAAGTATATAAAAAAGTTGCTCTGATGATGAATCGAACCCGAGTTTTCCGCGTGATAGTCTGAAGTCTCAGCCGCTGAACTATACAAACACAATAGTAATAGTTGTTTAGCAAATAGAAGGTATTTTCGACGCAAGCAAATTCCCAAAAATCTTGATATGTGGTTTTTGGAAAACAGGGAAGGAGTGATCGGATTGAGCTGAAATTTCGACGATAAGCTCCCAGGCCCCAGGAAAGCTTATCCTCTAAATTTCAGCCCGATCAGACAACGTTAAAGGGGGGGTTGTGGAGGGAAAAATTAACATGGGCTAATATAGGAAAACGAGGTTTTTCGTAAATGTAAATTCGGGGGATAATTTTTTCGGTCTGAAAATATCAAAAGGCCCTAACAGGTCGAATTCTGCTTCGAATGAGTCCTCATTCAACCGGATCCGTTGCCAACTGTGGCCTGTAGGCGTGGCTAACAAAAAAAAAAGAGATGAATTTTAAGTGGCTATATTTGGTTTTTTGAAAACAGGGAAGGAGTGATCGGATTGAGCTGAAATTTCGAGGATAAGCTCCCGGGCCCTAGGAAAGCTTAACCTCTAAATTTCAGCCCAATCGGACAACGTTAAAGGGGGGCTGTGGTGGGAGGGTCCAAACTTCCGGCCCAGTTTACCCCATGAAGATAAAGTCGGAGGAGGATGAAATTTTGCAAGTTTCTTAGTTTGAGCTTGGGCTACAAAATGCAATTACCGCCGTCTCTCTGCGACCTCTAGGACCTGAAATCGCTTAACATTGTGGTGGGTCGCCTCTTTATAGAGGCACAAGTGTGCCTCCTTGATTTAGAAGTTAAGGAAGATTTTTTTTGAGAAGAAGAGTAAGAGACAGTAGTAAAAGGATTAAAAATTAATAGGGCCTCGGGTGATGAAACTATGGTAAAAGAGTTTTGGAAATATGGTGGTCGCAAAGTTAAAGATAAAGCGCTGAAGCTTGTGATTATGATTTTTGAAAACTGGGAAGTACCTTGGGATTTTAGGAGTACTTTGATTAAACCCCTCTAGAAGAGAATTGATCAGAGTGAGTAATTATAAAGACATTTCCTTGGTTTCTTTATTTTTTGTTACCTGCTTGACTGACGGTACTTCAAACACCAATCCCTGCAAAGAATGTGTTTCTGTCCCCCTTTCTAGGGCTATAATGAAAAAATGTCTTAGTTAGCTAGGAAAGTTTTAGGATGAGAGGTGACAGGCTGCCAAGGATTGTTCTTTTTGGCCATTCATTTAGGACCAAAAGAATCCAGAACATTCCCGAATGGGGTGGGAAGGGGTAATAAGAAAGGATTTAGAGGAAATTGGAACTTCTTGCGAGGGGGTAAAGAGTGAAGTCTTGAATAAATTGGGGCGGAGGAGGAGTGGCACAGCTCTATTAGTCTTAGGTGACTTGATGTTCCTTGTGGTTAGATTTTGCCATTAATCCTGAGTTATGCTAATATTTAGAATTGAAGAATGGGATAAATAGTAAAATCAAGCCTGAACCTGGCTGATATTTTTTGTTCTATCTCTATGTCTGTGCTGTGTATCTTCAAAATAACTTTACAGATACCCTGAAATGGAAGTTTATGTTTCAGAAGCTTCAGCCCCTGTCAGTAAAACGACTACTAATTTGGTAAAAAAGCCATCTAGGGTCTACACAGCTGTGCACTTTTTTCCCAAGCTGCTCTATTCGAAGTTTCACTCTTTCAACCCTCCCTTGACGTTCAAGTTTTCTTTAAATCCTTTCTTATGACCCCTTCTCAACCCATTCGGACATGACCTCCTTTTCGTTTGGTCCCAGATGGTAAGCCAAAAAGCACAAGGTTGGGCAATCCGTAAACCTTCGTGCCCTAGCCATCTTAACTTTGCTTTCATTAAGGCCCTTTAAACTGGGATCAACCCACATTTTTGTATAGCGTTTGATTCAAACGAGTCAACGAGTACCTACGACTATTCCCAGATAATTCATCCGGAAATCATTTCTTCCTAAAGATTATGGCTTTATACTAACCTTTATACTATGGCTTTAGTTTTAGTTATACTAAAACTAAAGATTATGGCAACTAAAGATTATGGCTTTATACTAAACTGCAAGTAATTATGAGATTTCTCTAATTATTGATTTCTCTCTACGAAGCTGTGGGTTAAAGGGAGTTGGTTGTATGGTAGTTTTCTGCGTTCTCTTTTATTATCTACGGGAGAACTCTTTAAATAATGAAGAAAGAGAATCGGAATTTTACCCAACTATTTTCGTATCCTTTTTCTAAAATTATATGCTTCCTATAATTTCTGTTAATTCATCGAAGGCTAGGTTAAATGTGCATGAATTATTGCAGCAGTTTCAGCTTTTTAAAATTAATAAAAGACCATTTTATGTTAGAACGTTTTTTCCCTTGTTCTTTTTTACAATTAAAACAGTTACTTAAATCAAATAAGGGATTAGTACCTAATCATCAAGATCTAGTGCTGAAATCACTGATTTGTCTGAATCAAGTCGCGGTTGGCACTATAGTCCCTTCATTAATGTGATTTGATTTAGATCTTGGAAGGACCCAATCATACTTAATAGCTCAGAGCCGACGTGGAAAAAGTCGGGTAGCAGAATATACCTGGCTCAGAGGAGAATCAGTGGCAGATCCTATCAGAATCTGCTTCCGAGATAAAAGAAAAAATAAAACATTTATTTGGCTTTTAAAGCATGTTGCTTTTAATGGTGTGGAAAGGTGTGCTTCACATCAAAGGCACTAGTCTTTAGATTCTGTACATTTATGGACTGCAAGAAATGGTAAATAAATGAGGAGGATCCTAAAGCATTCTCTGGGTTTTATTGATTCTTTGGATGATGAGTTAGCCGCGATGCTTATAACTTCCATTTCATCCACATAGATTGTTCTTCTAGCTATTTTAAGCAATACAGAATGATTTTTGCAACTAAGAAAATATTATACTGGATAGCGATTGATCTTTATTGTTTTTCTTTAGGAAAATGCATGTTAATAGCTTTTCATTCACTGGATCCAAAAAACACCCAATTGCACTTAGATCGCTCTTTAGCCTTAAATAAGCCTAGTAGGAACTGGGCATGTTTGGAAAATTCAGAGGTACTTGGTCAACTTTGCCTAAAAAGTCACAATGACGCCACTGCCTAACAGATCAGTCACCTGTACTGTACTTTTCAAAGGCTCTTTTTGAGGGAATTTAAAATGTATGGTTTCTTTTTTTTTTTTAATCATCGAAAGAGGAAACTCACTCTATGGCCTGACGGCCATTTACAAGTTTTGGAACTACAAGGTTTGGAACTATTGAACCCCACAAGAACGATGTATCCATAATTGATGTGATTGCCTTGAAATTTAACTTTGAAATCATTCCAGTTCTAACGAAAACATGTCTTTTGATAATTTAAAAAAATTTAAAGAACTCCAAGGCAAGCGCTCAGACTACCTGAGGCTTGCTAGTGACGGTGTAGGGTAAAGAAATTGGAATAGACTGTAGCTTCACCACGGGTAACTACAGTTGAAGGTTTGAAAATTCATTGGTTAGACAAAAAAAAGATAAAAAAAAAAATTGAAGGGCTGGTAGGTTAGACAAACAAAAAATATTAACACTGATGTCATTAATAGCTAATAATGAAGAAAAAGATCTTTTGCGCTATTTTATACTCGCTAACCTAGATCGGCCCAGACTGGTCATCATAGGACTCCTTCTAAGAGAAAATGTCGTGGAAGATACGTTAAAAAGGGTAACAATGTGGATTGTTCAGGCCCATTACTTTGGGACAGATAAATCTAGCCCAATTAAAAATTTCGCTTGCATGGAAAATTCACTCATACTTGCACTTCTCCTGAAATTTCGACTATCTTCCCATATGGTATTTAAAGTCATTGTGAACTTGTACCACAGATTATTGATACTTACACAGATTTCTCACTTCAATATTTTTGCAAACCTCGAAAGCTATCCGATCTAATGATTTGGCCTCCTAAAGGTTGACGACATCCAATGAAGTTTAGCGGGAAAAGTGTTATCCAATCCAGTGAAAGCCCGAGCAGAGTATTATCCAATCCAATGACATTGCGCGGGCGAGCTAGTTTTGTTAGATAGCCAGTGTAATTGAGGTAGCCATTTGTATTTCTAGGAGTGAAGTATCTGGTGAAACCTAATGGCTAATTTGTGTCGTTGTGAACTTGAACAACTTTTTAACTTCTGTCTTTTTTTTCAGATAGTGAAAATATGGCAAACAAAGTTTGGCATTATATTGGAAAGGTTGAAAGAAACCGGAGACATTTTCAGTGATCAGCTTGAAAAACAACAGCTTTCTAAGATTCCCCGATTCTACTCTCTGTTACATCCTCTCCATGAAATAACTCCGGTTATTTCTGTTCAAGGTGATGTTTTTCAGCGACATCTTTACCATAGAATATTTTAATCTCAGGTTTTGTTTAAGATAATTAATCTTTTTCATGTTAGCTAAGCATATAGATACCAAATAACACTATGTTAAAGGATCAGAATGCACCTTGTGCCATCTATTAAAACTTTGGGGAAGATTTAAAAACAAGTCATTGAGTTGTGTATTTACCTTTTCCCTATGTAAGTGATGGAGTCGTCTTTAACCTTACCTGTTTATTTCTTCTTCAAGCTAATTTCCTCTTATTTGAATTGCAGTTTTCGCTCTTTACTTTTTATTTCATTTTTTTTTTTAAGTTCTACTTAAAGGCAAGATCGCCTTTGAAAGTTTTCTATTTGTCAATGCCGGCTCAAAAGTTTTTGGTATTCTAGGCGAAAGCATTGATAGGAAGTTAATTTATTTGTGATCAATTCTGATCAGAAATGTACAACAGAACATAATATACAAAAAAGAAAGATGGTAAACGATAAATAAAATATAAATCTAAATTCATAGTATAAATCAGGCACAAACACAGTGAGGAAAATGTGTTGAAATCGTACTGTGTTTATTTAAAATGTGTTGAGTTATACTATGAACTAAATTCATAGTATAATTCAGGCACAAACACAGTGCGGAAAATGTGTTGAATCCGTGCCGTGTTGATTTAAAATGTGTTAAATTATACTATGAACTAAATTCATAGTAAAATTCAGGCACAAACACAGTGCGGAAAATGTGTTGAATTCATATTGCGTGATTTAAAATGTGTTGAATTATACTATGAACTAAATTCAAAGTATAATTCAGGCACAAACACAGTGCGGAAAATGTGTTGAATCCGTGCCGTGTTGTTTTAAATTGTGTTGAATTATACTATGAACTAAATTCATAGTAAAATTCAGGCACAAATACAGTGAGGAAAATGTGTTGAATTCGTACTGTGTTTATTTAAAATGTGTTGAATTATACTATGAACTAAATTCATAGTAAAATTCAGGCACAAACACAGTGCGGAAAATGTGTTGAATCCGTGCCGTGTTGATTTAAAATGTGTTAAATTATACTATGAACTAAATTCATAGTAAAATTCAGGCACAAACACAGTGGGGAAAATATGTTGAATTCATATTGTGTTGATTTAAAATGTGTTGAATTATACTATGAACTAAATTCAAAGTATAATTCAGGCACAAACACAGTGCGGAAAATGTGTTGAATCCGTGCCGTGTTGATTTAAAATGTGTTGAATTATACTATGAACTAAATTCATAGTAAAATTCAGGCACAAATACAGTGAGGAAAATGTGTTGAATTCGTACTGTGTTTATTTAAAATGTGTTGAATTATACTATGAACTAAATTCATAGTAAAATTCAGGCACAAACACAGTGCGGAAAATGTGTTGAATCCGTGCCGTGTTGATTTAAAATGTGTTGAATTATACTATGAACTAAATTCATAGTAAAATTCAGGCACAAACACAGTGCGGAAAATGTGTTGAATCCGTGCCGTGTTGATTTAAAATGTGTTAAATTATACTATGAATTAAATTCATAGTAAAATTCAGGCACAAACACAGTGAGGAAAATGTGTTGAATTCGTACTGTGTTTATTTAAAATGTGTTGAATTATACTATGAACGAAATTCAATGTATAATTCAGGCACAAACATAGTGCGGAAAATGTGTTGAATCCGTGCCGTGTTGATTTAAAATGTGTTGAATTATACTATGAACTAAATTCATAGTAAAATTCAGGCAAAAATACAGTGAGGAAAATGTGTTGAATTCGTACTGTGTTTATTTAAAATGTGTTGAATTATGCTACGAACTGAATTCATAGTAAAATTCAGGCACAAACACAGTGCGGAAAATGTGTTGAATCCGTGCCGTGTTGATTTAAAATGTGTTGAATTATACTATGAACTAAATTCATAGTAAAATTCAGGCACAAACACAGTGCAGAAAATGCGTTGAATCCGTGCCGTGTTGATTTAAAATGTGTTAAATTATACTATGAACTAAATTCATAGTAAAATTCAGGCACAAACACAGTGCGGAAAATGTGTTGAATTCGTATTGTGTTGGTTTAAAATGTGTTGAATTATACTATGAACTAATTTCATAGTAAAATTCAGGCACAAATACAGTGAGGAAAATGTGTTGAATTCGTACTGTGTTTATTTAAAATGTGTTGAATTATACTATGAACTAAATTCATAGTAAAATTCGGGCACAAACACAGTGCGGAAAATGTGTTGAATCCGTGCCGTGTTGATTTAAAATGTGTTAAATTATACTATGAACTAAATTCATAGTAAAATTCGGGCACAAACACAGTGCGGAAAATGTGTTGAATCCGTGCCGTGTTGATTTAAAATGTGTTAAATTATACTATGAACTAAATTCATAGTAAATTCAGCACAAACACAGTGCGGAAAATGTGTTGAATTCATATTGCGTTGATTTAAAATGTGTTGAATTATACTATGAACTAAATTCAAAGTATAATTCAGGCACAAACACAGTGCGGAAAATGTGTTGAATCCGTGCCGTGTTGATTTAAAATGTGTTGAATTATACTATGAACTAAATTCATAGTAAAATTCAGGCACAAACACAGTGCGGAAAATGTGTTGAATCCGTGCCGTGTTGATTTAAAATGTGTTAAATTATACTATGAACTAAATTCATAGTAAAATTCAGGCACAAACACAGTGCGGAAAATGTGTTGAATTCATATTGCGTTGATTTAAAATGTGTTGAATTATACTATGAACTAAATTCAAAGTATAATTCAGGCACAAACACAGTGCGGAAAATGTGTTGAATCCGTGCCGTGTTGATTTAAAATGTGTTGAATTATACTATGAACTAAATTCATAGTAAAATTCAGGCACAAATACAGTGAGGAAAATGTGTTGAATTCGTACTGTGTTTATTTAAAATGTGTTGAATTATACTATGAACTAAATTCATAGTAAAATTCAGGCACAAACACAGTGCGGAAAATGTGTTGAATCCGTGCCGTGTTGATTTAAAATGTGTTGAATTATACTATGAACTAAATTCATAGTAAAATTCAGGCACAAACACAGTGCGGAAAATGTGTTGAATCCGTGCCGTGTTGATTTAAAATGTGTTGAATTATACTATGAACTAAATTCAAAGTATAATTCAGGCACAAACACAGTGCGGAAAATGTGTTGAATCCGTGCCGTGTTGATTTAAATGTGTTGAATTATACTATGAACTAAATTCATAGTAAAATTCAGGCACAAATACAGTGAGGAAAATGTGTTGAATTCGTACTGTGTTTATTTAAAATGTGTTGAATTATACTATGAACTAAATTCATAGTAAAATTCAGGCACAAACACAGTGCGGAAAATGTGTTGAATCCGTGCCGTGTTGATTTAAAATGTGTTGAATTATACTATGAACTAAATTCATAGTAAAATTCAGGCACAAACACAGTGCGGAAAATGTGTTGAATCCGTGCCGTGTTGATTTAAAATGTGTTAAATTATACTATGAACTAAATTCATAGTAAAATTCAGGCACAAACACAGTGCGGAAAATGTGTTGAATTCATATTGCGTTGATTTAAAATGTGTTGAATTATACTATGAACTAAATTCAAAGTATAATTCAGGCACAAACACAGTGCGGAAAATGTGTTGAATCCGTGCCGTGTTGATTTAAAATGTGTTGAATTATACTATGAACTAAATTCATAGTAAAATTCAGGCACAAATACAGTGAGGAAAATGTGTTGAATTCGTACTGTGTTTATTTAAAATGTGTTGAATTATACTATGAACTAAATTCATAGTAAAATTCAGGCACAAACACAGTGCAGAAAATGTGTTGAATCCATGCCGTGTTGATTTAAAATGTGTTGAATTATACTATGAACTAAATTCATAGTAAAATTCAGGCACAAACACAGTGCGGAAAATGTGTTGAATTCGTATTGTGTTGATTTAAAATGTGTTGAATTATACTATGAACTAAATTCATAGTAAAATTCAGGCACAAACACAGTGCGGAAAATGTGTTGAATCCGTGCCGTGTTGATTTAAAATGTGTTGAATTATACTATGAACTAAATTCATAGTAAAATTCAGGCACAAATACAGTGCGGAAAATGTGTTGAATCCGTGCCGTGTTGATTTAAAATGTGTTGAATTATACTATGAACTAATTTCATAGTAAAATTCAGGCACAAACACAGTGCGGAAAATGTGTTGAATCCGTGCCGTGTTGATTTAAAATGTGTTGAATTATACTATGAACTAATTTCATAGTAAAATTCAGGCACAAACACAGTGCGGAAAATGTGTTGAATCCGTGCCGTGTTGATTTAAAATGTGTTGAATTATACTATGAACTAAATTCATAGTAAAATTCAGGCACAAACACAGTGCGGAAAATGTGTTGAATCCGTGCCGTGTTGATTTAAAATGTGTTGAATTATACTATGAACTAAATTCATAGTAAAATTCAGGCACAAACACAGTGCGGAAAATGTGTTGTATCCGTGCCGTGTTGATTTAAAATGTGCTGAATTATACTATGAACTAAATTCATAGTAAAATTCAGGCACAAACACAGTGCGGAAAATGTGTTGAATCCGTACCGTATTGATTTAAAATGTGTTGAATTATACTATGAACTAAATTCATAGTAAAATTCAGGCACAAACACAGTGCGGAAAATGTGTTGAATTCGTATTGTGTTGATTTAAAATGTGTTGAATTATACTATGAACTAATTTGATAGTAAAATTCAGGCACAAACA
This sequence comes from Artemia sinica, assembly GCA_027921565.1. Taxonomy (NCBI): domain Eukaryota; kingdom Metazoa; phylum Arthropoda; class Branchiopoda; order Anostraca; family Artemiidae; genus Artemia; species Artemia sinica. The sequence goes on along the minus strand of CM051260.1, from coordinate 64,653,125 downwards.
CAGTGCGGAAAATGTGTTGAATCCGTGCCGTGTTGATTTAAAATGTGTTGAATTATACTATGAACTAAATTAATAGCATAATTCAGGCACAAACACAGTGCGGAAAATGTGTTCAATCCGTGCCGTGTTGATTTAAAATGTGTTGAATTATACTATCAACTAATTCATAGTAGCCTATAATTCAGGCACAAACACAGTACGGAAAATAATCAATAGAAATTAATTCGTAACACAATAAAGGCGTACAAATAACAGTTCAATAGGGATTAATCCTTTTGTTGAAAGTGAAACAACAAAAAAACTCTGGATATTTCTGACACGCATGTTTTTTTCATCTAACGCTCTTATACTTTGAAAAAAAAAAAAAAATAAGAGCGTTAAACAAAATATAGGTATTTTCTTGTTCTGTATAAATGTCGACGCTTTATTTGTATTATTTTAGTTTATCTGCTGAAGACGGCCAGTGCATATGTGACCGAAATATCCAGAGATTGTTTGTTTGTTTCACTGTCAAATAAAATGATTTATCCCTTTTGAACTGTTATTTGTACGTCATGGGAAGGCAGTGTGATCTTCGAAAATAACTACATAATAAAGGCACATAACAACATAAAAGTCGGGATATGCTCTTTGTTTTAAAATAGAATATCATGGTTGTCTATTTATTCTATATACAATTTAGTACATCTGCTGATGGCAGCATTAGGGTTTATGATGACGTACCTACCAGTGGCCCAAAAATTGCATGCCTTCGGTGGGAGGCCGAGGTTTATTTGGTTTCTGTTTCATTGGTCTTTATTTGGTTTCTGTTTCCCTGGACACTACGCCAAAGAGGCGCAAACCATAAAAATTTGAAGCGTGCAAGCTTGGAAACTTTAGTTAGTACCCGGCGATTAAAACAAAGTTTATAGGATAATAAGGCTACCGCTGGTACTAGACGTCCGGCATTTTAAATGACGGACAAGACGCTTTTTAGCAGCTTTAAGAGAGTCACTGAATGGGATCCCAGACAATTATTTCTGTCTGAAAGTAACCGATATTCAACCAAGATTAATCACTGCAACCAAGTGTTTGGCTACTGCCCCCTTCCCCCCTCCCCTAACTGTAAAAGTCTGAAGGATACTGCTTCGTTTGCGATTTACTGAAACGGATTATATTACAAATATTTTCGTTTTTACTTAAAATCTTAAATTGCTGAGCTTTCAGCAATTAGTATCATTATATGTCAATTGTTTAGTTTGTTAGTGCTTTCTAAGGACTGTTCAAGACATGTATAAAACACAAACGACGCAGTAGGCTTTAGACTTTTACAGTAAAGGGAGGAAGAAGGGGGTAGTAGCCAAACTCTTGTTTGTAGTAATTTTGTTAGTTTTAAGCTTGATCTGATGTTCAGTTTAAGTTTTACCGTTTTATGATGTATTTATTCATTTATATTAGTACCTGTTGTACGTTTGTTCACTTTGATAGTTTATTTAATTTCCGTTCGTTTTGGGTTTCATTCGTTCTTTAATAGTGAAGTCTGGTCGTTTTGAGTTTGAGTTACTATAAGAATTTATTTCTACTGGTCCCAAGTTTAATATGGCTCTTTTCTTTTTTCTGGAAAAATTGTTTTTCTTGAAGTTTGTTTAATTAATTTGAATAATTATCCGTATATCAGACTTTTCTAAAGTGCGGTTTGTTGAACTAAATGTGGGTGCACAGATGAAAATACTTCATCAAGAGCTCTTTAAAAGCAAATAAGTAAATAAAATAGAAGAAACAAGAAGAAAAGGAAATTATATTTTCTGAACAAAATACAAAAGTAAAACGAATACGGAATTGAAGAAAAAAAATGTAGGGTAGAAGAAGTGGAGTGTGATCACAAAATTAGGGGAAAACAATGCCTAAATAATTATTGCTGAATTGTTAAGTGATATAAGAAATATTAACGTTGGTTAAACTGTAGGTTATTTTGGCTCTATTAAGAAGATTAGATACTTGGCTAATGAAGAGAAGACAATTTTGTTTGCAAGTGAAGACCCTTCAATAATTGTCCTCTACGACAAGGACAAAGGAGTACATTCAATTTGGAAGCTAAGAAAGGCAACAGAAGAGGTAAGGACTCCTCTCCAGAGGCGTAATTTGCTATGGGACAAGGGGTGCAACTGCCCCCTCCAGATCCAAGTTCCCCCCCCCCCAATTTCAGTTTGCCCCCCCCCCCCATCTAAAATTTAGTTTCTGCCAAAATCTTGTCAAAATTAAAATAAGCCTGCATGATTCAAGTATCCAGAGAAACAGGTCAGTTTTCTTTAGTATACTAAGAAATATCAGAAACTATACTTAGAATTCTATACTTAGAATTAAGATTCTATACTTAGAATTAAGATTCTATACTTAGAATTCTATACTTAGAATTCTAAAAGAAACTGATATTTCTTGTAGAAAGAAACTGAATTAGCATATTCTGCTTTTATGATACTATATGACTCATTTTTCAGTTTTCACTGTCATTTTCGCTTGATTTGGGAAAATTAGCTCCAACTTTGCCCCCCGCCCCCCAGGATTTTGACAAAATTACGCCCTCCCAATGAAGTGGATTATGTCATTATGAAATCCTGGCAAGGCCTATGCCTATTGTAAGCTATAGAAAAATCTTGTCGGCAAAAAACAAGTCGAAAACTTTTTTTGGGTTTGACTATTTTTTTTTCACTGAAAGACATTTCAAAGGAGTGTAAAACTTGGTCGTCTGGTGATTTGTAAGTAGATGTTGATTGTAGGCACTTTGCTGGGCAATATTTTATTGTTTTTATAGAAAGTATTTAAATAGAAATATAATAATGTATATAAATATATCTAGTGTGAAATGAAAACAAGAAAACATAAAAAGAGCTAAATAATTATATTAGTTCACTCGATGGCTAATTTTTTTGTGTCACATTTAAAAAAACATTTAAATTGCATTTTTTTCTGCAAGTACCCTGTTGAAGGCCGTTTTTGTCGTCAAAATAATATAGGTTATCAAAATATAGCCTGTGAAGATTACCAAAAATTGGCGATCCATCTGGTGCTAAATGAAAAACAAGACTTCCCTGAATGTGGTAAGAAGGGTTCATAAGACTGAATACACAGGGAATATGAATTTTGTGGGAGAAAGGTAGGACTAGTGCGCTGGGTAGGTTTGGGTGTGTGACTAGCGCACATGGTAATGATGACATTTGTTGGCTAGGTTCTGTGATGAGATGGTAGTAGTAGTGGTAGAAGCAATAGATGTGACGTCTCAAAAATTATATCTGGCATGAGTTTTCGTGAAATTGCATCGCTGGCTCGTTGATGTTATTCTAAAGAAAAAAAAATTGAATCTTTCAGTCTAAGGCTATTTGCCTCTAAGGCTATCTAAGGCTGTCTAAGGCTATTTGCCTCTTTTCTATCAATCACTCTAAGAGGGTCGTGGACGGTCCTTTTCAAGAAGTGCTTAGAGCAGCACCCCTCCCCGCTCTGGGGGAAAGGGGCCTCTCAAAGAGGGTTCAAACACGTTAAAATGTATTGGCGTATGTGAGATAAAAATGTGTTTTAAACATCAGACCCCAACTTTCAGAACAATGTTTTTTCCTCTCCCGAGTTTCTTCTGAGTAAATTTCTATGTTTCTAAAATCGTAAAACTAAAATCGTGATTCATATACAATTCATATACGTGATTCATATACATTTCACATTCATATACAAAAAACTAAAATCGTGACATACTATTCAGGGCATGTTTATTGTTGCCCATATCCCTCGAGGTTTTACTGGGTTTGCATGCAATTTTAAGCAACCGACGTTAGCTTTAATTCTTGTCAAATATTTTTCACTTTGTGGCTTCTAAGATAAAATATGACACTCATCGCTTTTTTTGTTTTGGAGTACCTCTTTCTTTCTATACTCTACAAATTGTTGCTTCCAAAAACAGCAGAAAATTTCCTCAAAAATTTGATTTAGATTTTCACTTTATGTCTTTTATTGTTGGATATTGAATAATTGTTCGATATCTCGAGAGGATGAAATTTGATGATTTTAGCTTGAGGAATTAAACATCAAAAACTAATTATTGAAAGAGTTATCAAAAACGAATTTTTTCAACTTGGCGCGCATGTTGAATCCATTGATTTAACGATTGAATACTGAATACAGTCATGAGTTTCATAGTCATTTGTTCTATGACTTGTGTGTGCAGAAAGACTAGCTTTTCCCATTTATTCCACAGTCATTTTTTTTAAGCCTTAATTATTTACCGTTTTTAATTGTTGGATTGGTACTTGGAATATTATTTGCAACATATTATTTACCATTTTGCAATCAATATTAAATTGTTATTCGTGTTGCTCTTTAGTTAAAAATTTTTCCCATCCTGAGACCACAAAAGAAGAACAAACAGTTGTGAGATGTTCTATGTATATCCTGTTAGATCTATATATAATCCTGTTAGATTTTGAAAAACACATGTTTTGGTATTCATTGAAAAATACCCTTTTTTGTATTTCCGTTGGAAAAATGAAATTACCCCCTAGAATTTTAAAAGTTTATTTTGCCGCCCCCACCCAAAAATTCCTTGAATCGGCACCACTGCCTTTGTTCGTCTCTTATTCTATTAGACACTTCCACGTTTCATTTTTTATTTCATGCTTGTGCTTGAGTTATTTTGTTACTGTGCTTGACTCCTTCTTTTCGCCTTAATTATTTTATTTTTATTTTTTGTTTGATTCCTTTAAGATTGAGGAGTATATAAGATAAGTAAACCCATTACATAGGTACTCCAACAAATTCAACAAAGCATTGGTGTACGAAAGAACTGAATTGAATGTATCAAATAAAAACAATGAAACTATGAAGCAGCTTTGTTAGCTTGGTTCTATTTACTAATAAAAGTACAATGTTCTAATATACATGCAAATACTCAAAACATTTTTTTACTCATATTTTCCATTTGTTTTTTAAGCTTTGATTAGGTTTTGATAGTTTTTTTTTTATTTTGGAAGGTCAATAGCTGCTTAATAATTATGATTATTTTTTTCAAGGACATTGTTACTCTTAGCCATCCTCTTTCTCCCACTTTTTATCTTTTTTGTACTTTTTCTGCTACTTGAGGAGCTTCTCGATAGCTAAGCTTTTTCAAAGAATAACTTGCTGCTTGGCAGCTTCTTTCTGGAACTTTTATTTTCTTTCCACTCTTTCTACCACTTTATCAACTTTTGCCAGCTCTTTCAACCACTTTGCAAATAATATTTTTTCGAAGAAAAGCTTAAGCTGGCTAACTTCTTTCTGTCACTTATTATCTTCTTTCTATTTTTTTTGCCACTTGAGGAGCTTTTTGATAGCTACGATTTTTTTCAAAGAGCAACTTGCTGCTTGGCAGCTTCTTTCTGGAACTTTTTATTTTCGATCCACTCTTTCTACCACTTTACCAGCTTTTGCCAGCTCTTTCTACCACTTTAGCGGGGCTAACTTCTTTCTGCCACTTATTATCTTCTTTCTATTTTTTCTGCCAATGGAGGAGCTTCTTGATAGCTAAGATTTTTTTTCAAAGAATAACCTGCTGCTTGGCAGCTTCTTTCTGGCAGTTTTTTATTTTCTTTCCACTGTTTTTACCACTGTACCAGCTTTTGCCAGCTCTTTCTACCACTTTACTAATAAACGTTTTTCGAAGGACAACTTACAGCTGGCCAACTTCTTTCTGCCACTTATTATCTTCTTTCTATTTTTTTTGCCACTTGAGGAGCTTCTTGATAGCTACGATTTTTTTTTCAAAGAGCAACCTACTGCTTGGCAGCTTCTTTCTGGCACTTTTTATTTTCTTTCCACTGTTTTACCACTGTACCAGCTTTTGCCAGCTCTTTCTACCACTTTGCTAATAAAAATTTTTCGAAGAACAACTTCTTTTTGCCACTTAGTATCTTCTTTTTATTTTTTTTGCCGCTTAGGGAGCTTTTTAATATGTGATTTTTTTTTCAAAGAGTAACGTGCTGCTTGGCAGCTTCTTTCTGGCACTTTTTATTCTCTTTCCACTCTCTCTACCACTTAACCAGCTTTTGCCAGCTCTTTCTACCACTTTGCAAATAGTAATTTTTTCGAAGAACAAGTTGCAGTTGGCCAACTTCTTTCTGCCACTTATTATCTTCTTTCTATTTTTTCTGCCACTTAGGGAGCTTTTTAATATGTTTTTTTTCCAAAGAATAACTTGCTGCTTGGCAGCTTCTTTCTTGAACTTTTTATTTTCTTTCCACTCTTTCTACCACTTAACCAGCTTTTGCCAGCTCTTTCTACCACTTTGCAAATAACATTTTTTCGAAGAGCAAATCACAGCTGGCCAACTTCTTTCTGCCACTTATTATATTCTTTCTATTCTTTCTGCCCCTTGGGGAGCTTTTTTATATGTGTTTTTTAATTTTTTTTATTTTAATTTAGTTTTTTTTTTAATTTTAATTAATTTAAAGTTTTTTAATCTTAATAATTTTTTTGTTGTTTAATAATTTTTTTGAAGAACAAGTTGCAGCTGGTCAACTTCTTTCTGCTGCTTATTATCTTCTTTCTATTTTTTCTGCCACTTGGGGAGCTTTTTAATATGGGTTTTAATGTTTTTTTTTCGATGAGTAACTTGCTGCTTGGCAGCTTCTTTCTGGCACTTTTTATTTTCTTTCCAATCTTTCTACCACTTTATCAGCTTTTGTCAGCTCTTTGGGCCACTTTGCAAATAACAATTTTTCGAAGAACATACATCTGGCCAACTTCTTTCTGCCGCTTATTATCTTCTTCCTATTTTTTCTGCCACTTGGAGAGCTTTTTAATATGTGTGTGTTTTTTTTTCAAAGAGTAACTTGCTGCTTGGCTTCTTTCTGGCGCCATTTATTTTCTTTCCGCTTTTTCTACCAGCTTTCGCCAGCTCTTTCTACCATTTTGCAAATAACAATTTTTTCGAAGAACGGGTTACAGCTGGCCAACTTCTTACTGTCACCTATTATCCCCTTCCTACTCTGCCGCTTGGCAAGCCTCTTGTTAATTGCGGGTTTTTTTCTTTTTCAAGGAGCAAGTTACCGTTGGCCAGCTTCTTTCTGCCACTGGGATCTCCTCAACTTTTCCTTCTGATTCGAGGCTTCAAACTCCTTCAGAAAGACAGATGTCAGCAATGGGGTCTTATCAAACATCACCAGCGTATGACAATTTGCAACAACGATCAGTTCAACAGCATTTTCATCCGTATCACCCTGAGTCCCCGTCATTCAGTAGAACTCCATTAAGGATGCCTCGATTCAAGGATTCCCCTGTTGTTTCGCGTCTTGATAGTCCCAGTTCAGAATTATCATCTTTGAAGTGAGTTTTAATCGTATATTGATTTCTGCTAATTGCAGCCTGTACGGGCACATAAGCTTAATTTTATGCCAGTCTTGGGTTAGAAGAGGTTTGAATATTGGAGAGGGGTGAGGTATCCAAACTTGTAAAAAGTTAAAACAGATTAAATTGTCTGAAGCTATATTGCTTTGAGTATCTTTGACAGCTCAACGGTTGCCTTTATTCTCAGATCAGTTTCTCAAAAAAGGGTATGAGCTTGTGTATATTTAATGTTAGGGAAGTGGCAGCAATAAGAGTTAATTCACATGAGTGTTTTGTTCTTTAACTCTATGAAATGATGTTACTTTAAATAACGTTGGTCACGTTAAATGACGTTCAATCTTCTCATTTATAGTTACAACTTTTTTTTCTTTCTTTTTTTTTATTTATTTCTATTTCCAGTCAGAGCACAAACATTAGCACAAACTCTTGTAGATTAGTTTTATGATAAAAAATATTCACTTTCAGGACAATTATTTTTTTATCAGTCACCGAGCATTCTTTTGACATTAGAAAAGACGATAATCGTATCGAGACATCCAATAATGAAAAAAAAGAGAATATTGGTTTTTCCTGCAATGGGAACATCTTGGAACGGTGTAAAGAGGGAGGCTTTGAATAGATTGGGATAGATGGGGAGCTTGCGTAGCTGTGTCGGCCTCAGGCGGCTTGTTGCTGCAGTGAGTTAGTGCTTAGTAGTAGTAGTAAGTCAAATTAACATATCAACGATGAGGTGTTATAGATCAATGAAGATATAGTGACTCGAAATAATTTTAAATATTCCAACACTCCTTGTCTCTTAGATTTACTAAATTTGGGTCGAATACCACCCTGCTGACTGTAGACACTTGACTTTTTAAGTTTATTTCTGTAAGTTTGACGTAGCTACAATAGCTACCAAGCTACCATTGGCGATGGTTAGACAAAATCTAAAAACAGAAGTTTTTTTTTTTTTCGCGAACGTAGGTAATTTGTGTTTTATTATATGACGTTACTTAAATTACATTGTTAGAGGCCACTCCTAAGAACGCAACAAAAATTTAAAAAAGAAATATGATTTACTCAGAAGCCAAATAGAATAAGTCTCTAAACTAAACTACAAGAAAACCTCATCAAGTAAGATGCATTGACATTGTGATAAACCTATTCATCTACTCAAGGGTACCCTAAAGAGCAGTAACGTTTTAGTTGGATCCAGCTATTATTGTAAATTTATGACTCTTGTGTTGTCTTTTCTTTCTAGTCAGCGCACAAATTTCGGCTCAGCTTCACGGGTACAATCCCTCCGACAAGGTGCCAGCTATTTCTCACCTTCAAGGCAGACAAGTGGACTCTCACCTCAAGCCCAAATAGCTCGCAGTCCGATTGGTTCCTCATCAGAGCCCCCTTTGATGGCCGATGGAGCTACTGTGGAAGAACCTATTTTACCTGATTTGTGTCTCCAGTTCTTATGGGAGGAGCCTAAAAATCCGTGAGTGTTCCAGCTTGATTTAATTTAATCTTGTAATTAACCAATAGTTACAACTGTTTTGTGAAATTTCTAAATAATTATTAAGTAAGCAATTAATTAAATTAGTAGTAATTAAGTAGTTAGGTTATAATTACAACTTAATCTTGTAGTTGCAACTGCTTTACTTTGATTCTACCATAATTAAGATGTAAATATAGAAATGTGTAACAATGAGTAAAACCTTTAATCAAGGCCAGAGCTGAATAAAATAATAAAGTCCAAATATTTTGGTTTCACACTCAGGAACCTTTATTTGTAGAAAGAGAAAAAAACCTTTATAGTTGTTAGCCAAAAATGTTGAATGTTTCTCTTAGTGGTGAGAAACGTGCAACCAACAAATGCAGCCTCAAATGATATGCTAATCAAACTGAATCAATGAAATCGCATGGATCTTAAACAAATTTGTATTTCGATATGACATTCTAACAATAGGAAATAATCTTTTAAACCTATAAATAGAATGGAAATTGGGTCTAAGAAACTATTCATTTTTACTAAGGAAGTTTTAATTTTAAAGCTGTTCTAATTTTAGCTTTAATTTTAAAGCAATTTTAATTTTAAAGTTGTTTTGTTGTTGGCTGAAATATTCATTTCAAACAGATGTGATAGCCTTGTAATTGAGTGTAATCAATCACAAGCGGGGTAAGAACTATCACTACTGGATTATTAAGACCTGCTAGAAGCTTATAGTAGCCTACTGATGTGCTATTTTTATGTTTATTATTCGTATGTTATTTTTGTACATGAATAGTCAGGATTATTGTTTAGAAAAGGACTTAAAACTGCCCAAGACTTCTTTTAAGTAGCCCTAAGATAGATTCTTGTTGGTTCCAAAGGATTGTACGAATTTGGGAATAAGGAATAAAACTTTTAAACCCTTTCCGAATTTACTGGCCTGCTTTGTTCTTTCTTTTTTGTGCGTTAAATTTGTATATAATAATAATTTATTTCAACCCTTGCACAAGCATAAAATGCACTTAGAGGAGTATAAAGATGCAGGAAATTAAAGAATGAAAGTACTATCAAGAAATATATCACGAGAAGTCAGGGCCGTATCCAGGGGGGGGGGGGTTACCCGATTTGACCCCCCCCCCCTCCCCGAAATTTTTGTCTGACTCGTAAAAGCGTAACAAAAAATGTTTATAAGAAAATTTTGTATGCGTTTTTTTGAGTTTTTTTTTTGTATGCCCCCCCCCCGAATTTTTTTGAGTAAAACCCCCTCCGAAAACAATCCTAGGTACGGCCTTGCGAGAAGTATAACATCTCAGCTACTCAGACAATGCAATTAAGGCTATACAACCTAGTGAAAAGTGGACACAATTTTCTCTGCGCTTACGGAACCTGTCCACAAGCTGGTCCATTTTTGAAGAAATACCAAAAACACCTTATCTACTGAAAACGGAAATTACGAGTCCAAAGCGGTAACTGCCGAAGATATTTGTAAAAATGGAAGAATGTCTTTCTGCTGGATGAAAAGGATTCTAATTTTTGCAAGAATTGTTTTGTTTTTTTCAAAGCATGTTTTCAGTAACGAAATTTAGTAATTTCATGCTTAATATTTATAAAAAAACAACAATAACAGCAAAGGAATTCTAACCAATCCGAATACAGGCGGAATTTAAAGCTAGGCATTTGTTTTTATCTATCTTGATTTTGATTGGTTGAAATTCAAAAATAAGTTATAACTCTTACAACTAGACAGTCAGTAATTGCTTATTTTTATTAAGACGTATTTAAGAATTCAGGAAAATAAAAACAAAGATTGTGCTAATCATTTCGATGTTTTGACCACCTTTTTTCCCATTAAATCTCTAAAATATTACTGTCGTAAACATTTAGAAAGGCCAATAACAAGGAAAGGCTTCATAGAGTTCCATTAATGCATTAAATTATTCTATATTTTCAGTCAGTTTATCAGCATACCATCAAATAAAGTATTCCTATCAGAAGACTTGGTTGGCCAAAGATACGTCTGTATGCTAATGTCGAAGCAATCTGTTCTCTGCTTATTACGATATGAAACCGTTGTCAACGATTCTGACACAGGGATTGTTTTTAAACCGCAAAAGTATATACCTGCTATAGACGCAGAAAACCTTTCGGTAAGAATATATATATATAATATATATATATATATATATATATTATATATTATATATATATATATATATATATATATATATAATATATATATATATATATATATATATATATTATATATATATATAATATATATATATATATATATATATATATATATATATATATATATAATATATATATATATTCATTAGTAAATATTTCTCATTTTATTTCTTACCCAGGTTTTGATCAACTTGAGTTGTTAAAGTGCGTAAATTCTCAATGTAGTTCAATGCTGCTATATAACATATATAACTGTGTTAGTTCGTCTTTCAACACAAGGTGATTGAACTGCTTTTTGTCTCAACCATGGATGGTCCCTTATCTACTATGAAGTCCATCCCTCTGTAAACTGAACCTGTCGAAAAGGACTATCAACAAATATTTTAGGAGCGTTTATATGGAATATAAAAACGTATAATTTTTAGAGCCTTTCCCTTGCTTTTTTTTTTTGGGGGGGGGGGGGTTGATTAAATCTCTTACCCCCCTTCCAAATAGAAGCCACCTGCAGACGCATCCACTCCAGAAATTTTTTTGTTTTGTCCACAGTACTCAAAAGTGTTTATATAATTCAACTCCTTTGAAGTTTTGAGGGGAATTTGGCCTTCCCTATCGAAACAAAATTTTGTATACATACCTGTTCCGTTTTCTAATTCTAAGAGGGGACGCGCAGGGAGAAAAAAAATCTTGCGTGAAGAAATTCTCATAATCAGTGCTTTCCTGCAGGCTGTTAAGCATGAATTTATCCTAGGGACAGAATAAATTCTTCAAAGTAACATAACAAGACTTACAAACAGGAAACTTAGAGAAATCCAATTTTCAGAAAATGTCTAAGATTCGTCCTGTCATAGCGGGTCTGACAATTTTTTTTCTAAGGGTGCACAAAGAATTAAAGAAAAATTATTAAAATCTCAACAGTCTAAGGACAGCGTAAAGGGCGAAGCCGCACTTGGAAATTGTGGGGACTTCAGTTTAAACGTGTCTGTCGCAAGGACGTCTTCCTTGATGAGTTGCGAGGAGACTACATACAGCTATAAACTCCCTGCGAGAAGTACCTCGAAGAGAACTTTTTCCAGAGAACTACTGCGATGCAGGATGGCCTCCCGCTGTAGCGTCACCCCAAAAACATGGCTTACTTATTTCAAGAAGAGATTTAGTAAATGCTAAAGAACTAAATCTGGACTAATGTTATAGCGTGTGGTGATGTCACCATGAAACCTGGTATAATGGAAAAAAAGATGTTTAAACCAACACAAAATGGGGCTATTGAATATCAAAAATCACGTATAATTTACAAGCTCGTATCGAGCAGAGCTAAGCCGGGGATATCTTAATTGCCAGATTGCTGCGCATTAGAAACACCTACAACCAGAAACTCCCTGCCTAAAGTTTCTAAAAGTGACCTGTTTTTGACACTGTCGCCATTTAAAATGACCTGTTGGAGGTTTTTCCGAATTTGGAGTTGGAGTTCAAGGTTTTTCCGAGTTAGAGGCATATTTTTCCAAAAAAAACATGTCTTAGCTGCTTTAAAAGAAGGTTTAATAAATATTTTATGAAAAGGATAAGGAATAGTGGCATCAAATCTAGTGATGCCATCGTTAAACCTGGTATAAGCAAAGGGTTAAACCTACAGGAAATGGAGCCATAAAATATCCAAAAAGGACCCAAAATGACTTTATTAGTATCTTAACTAAGATTTAGTGCCAGAAACTATTGTAATGATATTTTTTAGGCATGGTTTGAAACAACACAATATTTTAGTCCAGTCAGAAACACAATAAATTACAAAACATGGTAAAAAGAAGAAAAGAAAACAGAAATAGCACAAAACACAAAAACACAAAACACAAAACACAAAAACACAAAAGAAAACACAAGCCAATTCCAAAAGGTTCGTAGACCTTCTTCTCAGTTTCAATCGTTTGAAAATTCGAGAACTCATTATGAGAGTGCCGGCTCATTATAAAAAGCCAGCTCACTTAGAAAATGTGCTTTTTAAAACTAGGGGAGGTTTAAATTTGTCGCTTTTCCAATTATTCCAATATAAATGCTAAGAACAGTACAACGAGGATTAAAGAGAACTCCAATGCTTCTGTATAAAAAGCTTTAATTAACTTCACAGGGTAGTTGCTCAAATCTCTTATACATTTAATTTTGTTCCCCAAATGAGTAAATTGTTTGCTAAAATCCCCCTATAATTTTTAAATGTTATTTTTAGATTTTTCCTAGTGAATGAATTATATGTCTTTGCGTATGAATTATGCGTAAGCACCCTCATCTAATGAGTCATTTCTATTTACTTGTTTTGATATAATATATTCGAACGACACTGATCATCATTATTTGGTTAAATAATACTTAAAAAACACTAAAGGGTTTGCAAAGTTTTCTGCTGTTGTTTTTTATTTAGAGAAGAGTTCTATAGGGGAAAGGGGGCTCATCAGCCCCCTTACCCATCCGACATCGATAAATTCCTTCTTGTAATGACTGTATTTTTTCTCTAGGAATTGAAAATGGTGCTCGTTTTAGATCCTCTAGTACAAGGTGAAAGCAGCATTTCCCTCTACTCTGGCTCTGTAAGGATATCGAGAATCGTCCCACCCAATTTACCCAAGCCCGTTGGCCTATCTCCAGCTTACGATTCCTTCTTATCAGCGAAGCACAAATCAGTAGTAGATAGGAGCCTTTTTTCTAAAGACAGCCTTCAAAAAGGTAAGTTTTAATTAATGTGCAACTTGAATCTTTTACTTGATCAAAAGCAAATAAAGCAAAACAGTAATACCTTTATTTTACCGTGAATGTCCGAAATTGGCGAAAGTCGACATTCACCGTTGAATGTCCGTAATATCTTTTTTGTTCTCCTTGGATATAGTCAGCGTTGCCAGTCAACTTTTTCAGTTTTATGTAAGATTTGATGATGACAGGCTAGGTTAGGTTGGTTTGGGTTAGGTTTTTAACCCATTTCTGAGATTTATAATCTAATTTAGCCTAGCCTAACCTAACTTTAAGTTTTACCATCAAAGCTTGCATTAGACTGAAAAAGCTGATTCGCAAAGCTAATTGAATCCGAGCAGAGAAACAGGAATTTAGTACATTTCACCGGTGAATGTCGACATTAACCAGATTTTGGATACTCACAGTAACATATATATGTTACCGTGAATGTCTGAGATTCGTGAATGTCGACATTCACCGGTGAATGTCTGAAATACCCTTTTTTCTCCTTGGATCTAGTCAGCGTTGCCAGTCAACTTTTTCAGTTCAATGGAAGGTTTTTGATGATGACAGGTTAGGTTAGATTATGTTTGGTTAGGTTGGGCTAGGTTAAGATAAGTTTTTAACCGATTCCTGATATTTATAACCAAATTTAACCTAACAAAAACCTAACTTTGATCTCAGAAAAGCTTTTGATAAAGTCTCACAAAGTCAACTTCTTCGAAAACTCCAGTCTATCGGTGTTGGCGATACTATTCTAAAATGGGTTCTCAACTTTCTGAAAAGATTATCTCAGCGAGTGAGACTGGAGGGATATCTTAGCAGCAATGAGACAAAAGTCACAAGTGGAGTGGTTTAAGGTAGTGTTCTGGGGCCTTTACTATTCAATATTTACATAAATGATCTCCCAAATAACATTGATTCTGAGGTACTGCTTTATGCAGATGACACGAAAATCTTTCGTGCAATAACAAGCTTTGAAGATACAGAAATACTCCAGCAAGACTTAAACAAAATAGCACAATGGATGAAAAATAGAGCATGGAAGTGAACACAGAAAAAAGTTGTCATGTTCGGCTAGGCCCAAAACACATTACTCGGCACTACTGCTTTGAAGGACAACATATACCTTTACAAGAAGAAGAGCGAGACTTGGTAGTGACAATAGACAGTGACATGACTTTCACCAAGCACTACGAGTCAATCATCTCTAAGTCATCACAAGTCTTGGGAATTATTCGAAGAAATTTCTCTCTTATTGACTCAACACTGTTTTCTACACTCTTCAAATCTTTAGTGAGACCGATGATCGAATGCGGTCATACAACAACCAGACCATTTTTTCAAAAAGACAGCAATGCAATAGAAAAAACCCAAAGGAGGGCTACTAAATTTGTTCCATTACTTAGAGACTTATCATACCAAGACCGTTTGAAAAAGTTATCGCTCCCAAGTCTCTCATACCGATTTTTGAGAGGAGATTTTATTGAAGTATACAAAATATGCAACAAATACTACGACAACATCCCTCCAGAAGAGATAGTAACATTCAAGAACAATAACCTGAGAGGTCACGACTTTAAGCTAACCGAAGAACGTTTCAGAAGAGATGTTGGTAGATGGGCGTTCAGCAACCGCATTGTCTCCAAGTGGAACGTCCTACCGTCTGACAATGTCACTCAGATTCAGTCAATGCATTTAAGAACAAGATTGGCAATCATTATAATGAAAAACCATTTGAGTATTTAAATTTTTGTAGATAGAGGCGCAAGCCTGTTTTTGCATTATATTATCATTATTATTATTATAATTATTATTATTATTATTATTATAATCTAACATCAATTAACATAACCTAACTTACCTTTAACTATTACCATTATAGCTTGCGTAAAACTGAAAAAGGTGACTCGCAAAGGTAATTGAATCTAAGCAGAAAAAAAAAGAATTTCGGACATTCACCGGTGAATGTCAACATTAACCAGATTTCAGACATTCACGTTAACTTATATATATATATATATATATATATATATATATATATATATATATACTAGTCAGAGTTGCCAGTCAACTTTTTCAGTTCAATGCAAGGTTTGATGATGACAGATTAGGTTAGATTATGTTTGGTTAGGTTGAGCTAGGTTAAGTTTTTAACCGATTTCTTATATTTATAACCAAATTTAACTTAACATAATCTAATCTAGCCTAAATTAACATAACCTAACTTAACTTTAACTATTACCATTATAGCTTGCGTAAAACTGAGTAAGCTGACTCGCTATATATATATATATATATATATATATATATATATATATATATATATATATATATATATATATATATATATATATGTATATATATATATATATATATATATATATATATATATATATATATATATATATATATAGATAATTTGGTTTTTAAATATATATATACTTAATTTGCTTTTCAAAAAATTTAATTTGAGCTCAACACTTTAGTAACAAACGAGAAATGCAGTGCAATTCTTCATTCAATACTCTTTGCAAATATATTAATCACTACCGCTTTTATATAAAAAACGATAAATTAGAATTGTATTTGAAGTGACGTCACATTAGCTCGTAATTCCTCCCACTTAAGAATTAACTTGGAATTAGACCCCTCATTTTAAAGTACTTTATTATATTTTTTTAAACCTGATATAAATTGAAAATAAGTTAAGCTTTACTCGTTTTATTTAACATCAATTCCAGATGCCTTGCTATTCTACAAATAAACTGAGGCGACGTACTATTTAAGACACCTTGAAGTATCAACTCATCTTTTCTAAATATCCCTTCCCTTATCGTAGAGAACCCCTGGCACCGGCTCAAGCAATGCATTAAATAACCCTCTTTAACTCTGCAAAGCGGGCAAGTATATCTGTCTTCATTGGGATATCTTTCTTTAGAGTATCTTTTAAATCTTGCGTTAATTTGCAGGCAGATAGCCCTGAGTTGCATCCACAGTGTCAAGTATCTAGCTGGTAAATTCAGCTTAAGGTAAAACTCCTGCCCATAAACCACCTTAACATCCTTATAAAACTTTATGTTTCTGATTTTTTTTTTATCTCCTCACTCTATTTTTGGATCATTTGATTCTCTAGTACTATCTTTATTTCATTCTCCCAATTTGCATTTATATCCATTGGCCCTCTACCTTCATTCCAAACAAAAGAAAATCCTGTTTTGTCTAAAATGTCTTTTGTTTTTAGTGAACATGATCTTTTTTTCCTCTGCGAGGGTAAATCTTCATAAGCTGCCTCAAGTAACCTGTCACTTGGTAACTGGACGATTCTCAACCGAAATTTAAGCATTGAGACTAGTCTGTAATTTTGTAGAGGTCGTATACCTAGATATCCATTTAAAAACTGGGAATGAGTTGTTCTATGCAACCCAAACAATCTCTTAAAGTACCCTAATTGAATACTCTCTAGCGGAGCCGCTTTCTCTTGTCCCCAAATCTCTGCTCCGTAATGTAGAATGGGCATTATTCTCGATAAAAAGACCCTTTTATTCCGGAAAATCGTAAATATTACTGCTCTTCCCCGGTTAACGTTTCCTTTATATGTGAACTCCATCTTCCATTACTTTGAAAAATATATCCAAGATACTTAATCTTAGTTTTATCCAAAACTTGTATCTCCTCCCCCTTAAACCAAAATTTACTTTCACATTTATCATTCCTCTTCTTAAATATAACCACTTTTGATCTCCGAACATTTACCTAAAGGCACTTCATCTTTAGATAATCATCTGTTAAATCCAGAAGCTTCTGTAAATCTTGTGCTTAATTTGCCACTAGAGCAGTGTCATCCACAAACAACAACACAGAAAAGTTTTTATTTCCTAATCTCACTGTCGGAGCCCATTTATTTGCTGAAAATTCAACAGTGTCATTAATAAAAAGACCAAAAAGTCGAGGTGACAAGGCGCGTCCCTGCTTTACTCCTCTCTTAACCTTAGAAGGCCTGGAAAGATCCGACCCACGTACTCTTACTGTTGCACTAGTTTCAAAATACATATTTACAACCAAACGAATGAAACAGGAAGGTAGCCCCACAACCTCTAGGATTTTTTTTTAGCAGAATTCTATTAACATTATCAAACTTTTTTCGCTTTTTATAAGTCCGAAAATGCAACATATAACTTATTTTTTCCTGATTCATAGTTTTCAATTAATCCACTTAAAATAAACACTCTATCCGTTATACTGTAACCTTTTCCAAAACCTCCCTGTTCTTCATTCATAACTCCAAAACCCTCTAGCCAATCATTTAACCGGCTATCTAAAATTTTGTCTAAAATTTTGCTAAATATAGGAGCTAAGGCTATCAGCCTATAACTCTCATGATCCCTAGAACTCCTCTCTTTGAGTATAGGTACCAATATTGACGTCCTCCATATAGAAGGCCATATTCCATCACTAATAATTCTATTCAATATGTAAACTAACGCAGGCAATATCACACTAAGTGACCTCTTTATCAAAATTGCTGGCATTCCATCTGTTCCTAGTCCATACCTTCCTTTCATATTCCTGACGACTTTCATAATTTCTTCTGACGAGACATCTCTTATTAAATCATAATCCTTTTCTCTCATAGGGAACAACACAAAATCGCTCCAATTTTCCGTACTTAATTGTATACATTCCCCTTCTATACTCTCTAAATAGCTTGACCAAGAATCGGCTGCTAGAATATCTGATAAGGCCTTTCTTTATTATCATTTAATTTCATTTTTGACCTGAAATCTTTTGTATTACCGAATGAATGTGCATTGTCAGTTTAATATACACGTACTGATATTTAGTAATCAAAATGTTAATGTTATTTGATTTATTAAAGTTATAAAAGTAAAAGCATTTATATTCTTTTCAGTAAAGGGCGAATTTTGTTCTGCCCTTGGGAAGGCATAGGAGTTTTGAGCCCAACTTGTGTTAATTTCTGCTCGTTTTGAGTTTGACTCGGTTATTTACTGTAATTTCTGTTCGTTTTGGATTTCATTTATTTATCGGTGCTGATTTGTGGTAGTTTCTTACTTGGAGATTATTTGATTTTATTTTTACTCATTTTTTGTTTAATGGAGTTCTTTACTTTTCTTTGAAAAACTTATTTTGTGGAAAATGTTTTTTTTAATTAATTTCTATTCATTTTATGTTGACATAGTCTTTTCAGGGAAAAAGAAAATAATATTTTAAATCTTTTCGTTTTTTAAGACTTTATAGTTTGGCCTGCTATTTATATGCTGGACAAAAATTTTCAGCAATTTTAACAACATACGCCCTTTTAAAAATCTGGACACAAATAATAGTGTTTAATTTAGTTTCATACCTCCTCTAGTTGACCTGAAATGGAAAACTTGATACTATTCGCAAAAAAATCTGTTTACTTTCTTTGGTAGCATGGATACACTTACGCTATTTTGATTTGGTTAAATTTTAAGAGCAGAAGTAGCCCCGAAAGTTTTAACATAATACCCTCAGTCGTTCTTGGGATACTGCTGAGATGCCTTATTGGGAATTAGAATTAACACAGTGCATTTTGATTCAATCTTAAGGCAACATTTAGTTTTAAGCATAATGGGCAAATGGGAGGGTGGGCCTGGGAGGGGGATTAGTTGCCCTCCAATCACTTTCGACTAGAAAAAGGGCTTCAGCTCTTTCTATTTTCAATTGATTGAGCCCTTTTCGAAGTTACCACAACAACTCCTTCGATACGAAATGCCCTGGTCTAAACAATAACAACAACAAAAATAATACATTATACCCACATCGATCTTTACTATAAAAATGTCAAGCCTTCCAATCACTTTCGACTATTAAAAAGGGCATTCGATTTCCAATAGAATGAGCCCTTTTTGAAACGACAACGCTTTCTATAAACACTTTATATGCCCCCAGGGCTTAAATTACATCCCTTACCCTAAGGGCTGTTAGGGTGTCTGTCATCCTCTAAGACCTAATTTCCAGAACTTCCAACTACGTTAAACAAAATGGCTATCTCAAAATTTTGATTGGATGTGTTCGGGGAAATGGTGGGCGTGAGAGGAGCGTTAGTCGCTTTCCAATCATTTTCAACTATTGAAAATGGCACTAGCCCTTTCAATTTCCAATCAAATGAACCCTTTTGAAGTTTCTACGACAACACTTTCAATAAAAACCTTACATGCACCCAGGGCATAACTTACAACTCTTGCCCTGAGGGCTGGGGGGGGTGTCATTCTCAAAGATCTAATTTCCAGAACTTTCTACTACGTTGAACAACATGGCTATCTGAAAATTTTGATTGTGTTTGGAGGAATGGTGGGCGTGAGAAGGGGGTTAGGTACCCTCCAATCACTTTCGACTATTAAATGGGCACTAGCCCTCTCAATTTCCAATTGAATGAACCCCTTTTGAAGTGTTACAACAACTCTATCTATAAAAACCTAATAACTCTATCTAAAAAAAAAAAAATATGCCTCCAGGGCATAACTTACAACCTTTGCCCTGGGGGCTCTGGGGGGTTTGTAATCCTTAAATACATAATTTCCAGAACTTTCAACTACGTTGAACAAAATGGCTATCTCTAAACTTTGATTGAATGTATTTGGGGAAATGGTGGGCGTTAGAGGGGGGTTAATTGCTCTCCACTCACTTTCGATTATTAAAAAGGGCAATTTCAATTTCCAATCAAATGAGCTCTTTCTGAAATATCTACAACAACTTCCTATGTAAATCTAATATGCCCCCCAGGGCATAACTTACAACCCTTGGACTGAGGGCTCCGAAGGGGTTATCATCCTAAAAGACCTAATTTCCAGAACTTTCTACTACGCTGAACAAAATGGATGTCTCAAAATTTTGTTGGATGTGTTTGGGAAAATGGTGGGCATGCGAGGGGCGTTAGTCGCTATCCAATCACTTTCTACTATTAAAAAAGGCACTAGCTCTTTCAATTTCCGATTGAATGAGCCTTTTTGAAATTTTTACGACAACGCATTCAATAAAAACCTTGTATATCCCCAGGGCATAACTTACAACCCTTCCCCTGAGGGCTGTGGTGAGGAGGGGTTGTCAGCCTTAAAGATCTAATTTCCAAAACTTTCAATTACATTGAATAAAATGGCTATCTAAAATTTTGATTGGATGTGTTTGGGGAAAAGGTGGACGTGAGAGGGGGGTTAGTTGCCCTCAAATCACTTTCGACTATCAAATAAGGCACTAGCCCTTTGAATTTCCAATGAATGAGCCCTTTTTCAAGTTTCTACGACAAAAATTTCAATAAAAACTTTATATGCCCCCAGGGCATAACTTATAACCCTTACCCTGAAAACTGTTGGGGGAGTGTCCTGCTCAAAGGTATAATTTCCTGAACTTTGAAGTGCGTGGGGCAAAATTGCTATCTGAAAATTTTTATTGGATGTGTTTGGGAAAATGGTGGGCGTGGAATGGAAGTTAGTTGCCTTCCAATCACTCTCGACTATTAAAAATGGCACTAGCCATTTCAATTTCCAATCGAATGAGCCCTTCCCGAAGTTTCTACGACAACGCGTTCTACAAAACCTTATATGCCCCCAGGGCATAACTTACAATCCTTGCCCTGAGGGCTCTGGGGGGGGGGGGTTGTCATCCTCAAAGACCTAATTTCCAGAACTTAAAACTACGTTGAATAAAATGGCTATCTCTAAAATTTTGATTGGATGTGTTTGGGGAAAAGGTGGGCGTGAGAGGGGGGTTAGTTACCCTCCATTCACTTTCGACTATTAGAAAACCCTTGCCCTGAGGGTTTTGAGTTTCCGAAGAAAACTATCCCAGTAGAAAAAAAAGAAGAAAAAATGAATAAGACAATTAAAAAAACTTAATTAAAAAAGAAGTGATTAGCGAATTCTTTTGGAAAGATTAAAAAGATTTCAACCTTGGTTCTCAAGCATATTTGACCAAATATTTCCACGTTTTTTCGGCAAATTTTTTTTTTAGAAACCCCGTTGATGTTGAACCCACACTTAAATTTTATGAACAAGTTCTTTTTGGCCATTCATCTGGGTCAAAACAAAAAACCGGCAGTCCCCAAATTGACAGGAAAGAGGCCATAAAGGAGGATATAAAGAAAATTGGTTATTTCACGGAAAGGAGGAAACGGTGTTGAATAGATTGGGCTGGAGGAGTAGCAGGCCCAGCAGCGTTGGCCTCAGGAGGCCTAGAGCTGTAGCTAGTTGTTAGTAGTAGTAATGGTAGTAATGAATAATGAAAAGCAATATTGTAGTACTATTGGAAATCTTGTTTACGTAAAAGGACAACTTAAAAAGATCTGATCTACTGTAAAAGCTGTAGACCTGGTTTGCCATGTTTAATTTTTTCTAGAATTGATGTTTAGATCATAGGCGGGGACACAATGGACCTTTAGGGAACGAGTAGGGGTTAAATCACTAAAAAGTATATTTCTTTGTAACTATATTTCAATTTTACTGGGGGGGGGGGGTCCTTCAGACAGATCTCAGCGGGAAAGTCCTCTCATCTTCTCTCTGAGCAGAAATGGCTTAGGTGACGTATAATTGAATTTTTTTTTTTTATTCTTGGAAATTAAGGATCTTCATTTCCAAGGATCCTCAAGGAACTTTGAGCCCGTTTATCCAAATAATCAAATATCCTCTATCAGAATTTCGATATTTTGTGCACAGTTTTGCGTATTATCCTTCTAATTTAGAGTCTTTTTTTTCAATTTACGCCAATCAGCCTACCCAAAAATGAATTATGGCATATGTACTTGGCAGTTGGACCTGTGACAGTTGACGCTCTGAATGATAATGGTGAATGGCTGCTCAATTGCTGCATCACCCACGCTCTATCAGTTACAAATATCTGGTTTGTGAGAAAATACATTGCGAAGAACACACGGTACAGCAATGATGGCAGGACAAAAAAAGATGCTTGACTACATCATTGTTCGAGAACGCTGGCTTTCGTCTGTCCAGAACTGCCGCTCATACAGAGGTGCCGAACTCGGCAAAGCCTACCATCGTCTCGTCTCTAAAAGGAATAAAACTCCGGCTGAGGGCCAATATGAGTAACTCCTCATCCACCAAGAATATAGACACCCCTCGACTGAAGCAAGATCCCTCGGTTCACAAGCGGTATATGGTTGAAGTCTCTAACCGCTTCGAGTCTCTCAAGCTGTGTTCAGAAAGCGAGTCAGCATGGACCACTTTCAAAGACAATGTTCTCAGAGCAGCTACCGAAGTTGTGCGCTCGAAGCCGCGAAAGAAGAAAGAGTGGATTAGCAACCAGACATTTGAAATAATTGAGCAGAGACGGCGAGCGAGGTTACGAGGAGATATGACACTCTATAGACAGCTCAGCAAATTGCGGAACTCCTTGCTTCACAGGGACAAGAAAGACTTCATTGCGAGTAAAGCTGCTGAGCTCGAGCAAGCTGCCCAAAAGAAAGGCATAGGTGCAACATTCAAGATCCTGCGCGAGCTGGCTTGCCGACATGCCATGACGTCCACAAGCCTGAAAGCAGCGAATGGAGAAAAATATACGATCAGTTTCAATGTGTTGGTCTCTGGGAGAAACACTTTAATAAGCTGCTAAACTCAGATCTGCCCGACTGCATCGACCCAGGGCTTGTTGCCGCTGCTGCAGAAGCTACCCCTGCCCCCGACACCGCCAAATTTTCTCGTGAGGAGATCAAATCGGCAGTGAGGAAACTGAAAAACAATAAAGCAGCTGGCACCTGTGGCATCGCTTCAGATCTACTTACTACGGGTGGCCCTGCAATGATACTTTGGCTGCAGGTGGTGTTCTGCGTAATCTGGCGCACTGAAGTTATGCCGTCAGACTGGAAGAAAGGAATCATCGTGCCAGTGTTTAAGCGCAAGGGCAGCAAGACGGATTGCAGCAACTACCGTGGTATCACCCTACTCTTTGTTCTTGGAAAGCTGTTTGCAATGCTCCTGTTGAACGTGGAATAAGTTTCCTACATGCTTTGCGCCGCCCCCAACAAGCAGGATTCATGCCAGGAAGATCGACAACTGAACAGATTCATATGGTCAGACAGATCGTTGAAAAGACGCTGGAATTCAACAAGAAAGCTTACATAGCTTTCATTGACTTTCGTTCTGCCTCTGACACTGTTGACAGGCAGTCCCTTTGGATAATCCTGAAAGCTGCGGGCCTACCAACAAAGATAGTCAGCCTCTTTAAAGAACTCTACAGCAGCACAGAAAGCGCCGTCCTTGTTAACGGGAAGCTTTCATCTTCCTTCCCCATCAAAAGTGCTGCACGGCAAGGATGCGCTGTTGCACCTGAGATGTTTAACTGCGTCATCGACCACATTTTGGACGAGACACACCGTCTCCACCCTTTTGGCATAATTTATGCCGGGAGGACTTTGTCTGATGTTGACTTTGCCGACGATGTAGCCGTCCTTAGCGAAAATCTTGACCAACTTAAGTCTGCACTCGAGACGCTCTCTTCCACTGCCTCCGGAGCTGGGCTGCAAATAAACTGGAAGAAAACGAAGATCTCTGTTGAATTATATTATCAAATTGCACACTTGACGCCAAAATCTCAGCCAGATCAGCCAAGGCAACCTCTGTATTCGGACGGCTCCTGATTGCAGTCTTCCACAAACCGCAAATTAGTCGCCTTACAAAAGCCTATATCTACACGCCACAGTCTCAAGCATCATGTTGTACTCTTCTAAGACATGGCCGATAACCCAGACACCGCTAAGAAAGGTTGATGCCATCCAAACTGTGTCGAGTTGAAGGCTTCAAATAGTATGACAAGATCCGTAATGCTGAGATCCTGAGGACCTTCAAGCTAGCGAACCTCTCCACCCAAGTAAAAGCTCTTTCTCTAAGATGGTGCGGCCACTTACTTCGCCTCCCGCCAACTACCCCTGCAAGGATCATATCGGACTTTAATCCCTCGATTGTCTGGAAACGTCCTCGAGGGAGGCCGCGCGCCAGATAGGCTGGTGTTATAAATCAACGCCTCTTAAACCGCAACATCGACCCAAATGAGGCCCCGTCCTTAGCCCTGGACAGGGCTGCTTGGAGAAGACTGACAGCGCTGTCAACCAGTTCTTTCTACGCTGGCGACCCTGCTGAGCAAGAGCGCTAAGTCAAAAAGTAAGTCAAGTAAGTCATATGTACTTGACTAAAGACATGCCTATGATTCTAGGCGTAAACAAGATAGGTGCAAGATAATACATCTAAGGAGGGGGGGGGGTGAAGTATTCAAATTCCAGTTGCTTGAGAAATTGGAAGAAGCTTAGTATTATTCCCATTTTATGTATTGTTTGAAACAAATTTGTATAGTACAACGATGGAGAATTAGATTTTTACGTTCTCTAGTAGGTTTATTACTACGATGATCAAGTTTATTATTATTTCTATTGTTTTGCTATGCTTTATAAATTGCAAATAAATATAAAAATGTATGTAGGTATTTTTCCAATAACTAAGAAAATCCCCTCATAATTTTTCTTTTTCAATCAAAGTATACTGCTCTTGAAAAAGAAAAAGTTGTTTTTACAAAATTCTGTTAAAATAATGATAAAGTATGAAACTGTGATAAAAATAATTATATAAGAATAATAAGATTTAGGGATTCTGGAGAAGTTCTAAAGCTGGGGAAATTCCTTGGATTAGGACTGAACTATAGGGCTCTTTATCTGTATGTGTATGAAGGTTTGTATTAACGTATTTATGTGTTTGATATTAAGTGTTGTTGCCTTTTTTCTTTTTTTTGCTCGTTTTGCCACGGCCCTTTTTGGCTTTTGTGCAACTAAGTTACTATTATTTTTGTATCGGTTTTTATTTTGAGGAACAAAGATTTGCGGGTGAACATATCAACATTAAAGACAGTTTCAAATGTAATTCTTTCATTTCATTCTAATAAGTTATAAATTAATTTTTGTGATTATTTTCACATTTCTGGACATTGTTTGTTCAGGAATTAATGCTTCTAAATCTGAATAATCGAGGAACTGCTTTTGTAAGTTCGTTTTTAATGACCTCATTAAGGGGCCTATCTAATAAACGCCGTTTTTCGATCATTCTAAGCAAATGTTCAATAAAATTTAGGAAATTTTTTTTGAAAATATTAGTGGTATATTGGAGGTTTTTATGTTTCCTGCCGCCATGGATTATGGTATAAAAAAAAAAATAATTTGTTCTCGTTAATGATAACAGACACACTGAAGAACAGAATACTAAACAATATACAACAAAAATGTTCAACAGACACACACAATCTAAAGACGAAACTATTTGAAAGATTAGTTGTGTATTGGCATTTGTGATATAGTTGCCACCACGGATTATAGTAGAACTCAGCAAAAAAACTAAACATTTATCATCCTTAATAGATGATAAATAATATGATTTATCGTCCTGCTATTACCGTATCTTAGCTTTAAAAAAAAATCGCGGAGTAATATTTTGTTTTTGATTGTAGAAACGTTTTCCTGTTACCCTTGGATGGCTATCAACAGCCAGTGCCACATGTTTCTTTTTAATATTATTATTTGAATCGTGTTCTCTTTTCAAAAAAGAAACTGTTTAGATAATAGAAAAACAGACCCTTAATACATTTATGTGATTATATAATACATTTTAATATACATTTATACATTTTATACATTTTAATACATTTATATAGACCTTTGTCTTCTCAAAAAGGCAAGCAATAATGTCACTCCAGGTCCAGGAACTGTTTTTACTGGGTAGGAGATCTTTTTCCAGCATGTCTGAACATGGCATAACAAGGGAATGTCCAAAGTAATTTAATGAAACCAAAATGTAAGCGGTTAAGTATAGTGGCAAAAGTTAGCACACAATAAGTTGCTAAAGAATTAGAGAACCACTTCAGGTCATATGTATGTGGTGATATAGAATAGGAAAGAGAAAATATACCAAGAGTAGAGATAAAAGATGCTAATTATCAGTATCCAAAATTATTGATGTAATTTTGTATCCTTTACAAGGAATTTTTTTGTTCTACTGATAGTCGGTTTTATGTCAATTTATCTATTTGTTTTGTTTTAGTTTTTAGCACGTAACTTAACATAAATGTTTGTGTAAGCTGACTAGCCTAAAACGGTACTTGTATGATATACCCCCTGCATTTCAAGTTGTTCATGCATTGACGCACTGTAAACCGTTTTTTTTCGCTAGTTTCTTTCAACTTAGCGTAAGAGAAACACAAAGAGAATTTACAGAATAGATGGGAAATATATAATTTGGGCTATATATTTGCACATTAGGGGGGGGGGTGGTTGTAAAGTATTTGGACAGTGTGAAGTCAGGAAACAATTCTTACTTCATAATATCAGAATAACACATTATGCTAACACATTAGTAATAGCTAACACATTATGCATGCAGACCCGCTGTACTTTACCCCCACCCTCCTAATGTGCAAATATATAAGCCCAAATTTGTTTCCAAAGTATTATATTTTTATCATACTTAGGTAATATTTTATTAGGATTATCCTAACTTCCACTTCTTGAGATGCAGGGGGCATATCATACAAGTACCCCTAAAACTCATATTTTTACATATGAAAAATGTGTCTAAAATTGAAGCTAAACTTTGAAAAAAATGAATATGTGGATATGTTGAATATGTGAATATGTTGAAAATTTAATATGTGGTTTACAGCACGACACTACTTGCAGCTCTTATGCCACAGACTCGGGAGCACTAGATGGCTGCACTAGAAAAGTGCTGACAACCTCAATACTATAGAAATGACAGCCCAAAAAGGCTGCTTGCAGTCCCAACACTGCAGATTTTTTACCTCTGACGTATCCAAAATCAATATTGTCTATAATTTTAGGATTAAAAACTAGTGTTTTTGACAACAGTGACGTGTCAATGGCAGTTGAAACTCCACCTATCAAAAGTCTTCAGAATCTAACACTTGGAACGTGTAGAGAACATAGGTTGCTATCGACTCCAGGCCTTTCTTCTTCTAGGTAAGCTGTCTTTATGTTAGCTATGCAAAAAACAGGTAAATTGCTTAGAAATCGAGAGATCAGTTCCAGCTTATTTCTTCGAGGATTCAAACCGATCTTGTATAATTAGTTGCAGCTTTCATTTCCGTTGCAGGAAAAATTACGGAGAAGATAATAATTGGATTTGGATCTTCTCAGTTGGATTTCTTTTATTTTGGCTGCTACATTCATTTTAGGGGGTTCCATCCAGATGGAGAGGACTAGAGCTTTGATAAAATCTGCTATGAAAAGTATGGAAACATCGAATTCTATGCGCCGTTTTTCTATTTTTCTATTTTCATTCGAGGTGTTTATTTAAAATATTTATAAACCACTTAAGGGTCGCAGGCTAGCCATGCTCTTCTATTTCATATTTTTATTTTTGCCTTAATATATTGATTTTGGTCTCTCGGGGCTCCAGATGGAGAGGGCTAGAGCTTTGATTAAATCTGCTGTGGGCGAGGAAGTAAAACATTTCTATTCCTGTGGTGGCTAATTACTATTCTTCTATTTTTGTTTAAGTGTCTATATAAAAATTTGCAATTGTTAATTTTTGTTTTTGGTTGTAAAAACAAATTTAAACCCATGTTTCTTGTTTGTTTCTTTTTCTTGTTTATGTTTTGTTTCTTGTAAAGACGGACTTTGTTTCTTATGAATAAGATGCTGAGTCTCATTATTAACCTTTAAATTAGGTGTTGTTTTATTAGACCACAAAGCCGTTCTAAGACGAACAAATAAACTTTCAAATGGGGATAAATCCATTTATTTAGACAGTGAAAAAAACAGGTTACAAAAGTCCAGGTATTTGGTCACATATACAGCGACCGTCTTCAGTAGAAATACTAAAATAATAAAATTGAAACTAGCATATTTATATACAACAAAATAAATAACTTTTCGGGTCATTCACAAAATAATGAACTTCCGGATTATTCACTAGATTATTTTCAGAGAGAGTTCATTGACAAAGTTCATTCAAAGTTCTTGATGTAAAATTTCTTCTTTAGTCTTGCCGAAATGTAAAACAAATTTCCAACGAAATTGGCAAAGCATTCCGTGTCTTCTAATAGCAAACCAAATGTTGAGTTTATAGATGCTTACTGGTTGGTCTCATTTCCCCATATATACGGCGTATTTTCGACATAACGCCTTTAAATTAGGTGTTGTTTTCTTAGACCAAAAAGCCGTTCTAAGACGAACAAATAAACTTTCAAATGGGGATAAATCCATTTATTTAGACAGTGAAAAAACAGGTACAAAAGTCCAGATATTTTCGGTCACATATACAGCAACCGTCTTCAGTAGAAATACTAAAAAAAAAAAAAAAAAAAAAAAAAAAAAAAAAAAAAAAAAAAAAAAAAAAAAAAAAAAATTATCTGAAAGAGAAAAGAAACAGGGCGAAACCCCAACATGCACCAACAGAGTTTAATACACCAGACACCATATGTATTTCTAAAGTTTGCTTCAACGAGCGAGGTTCGGATCCCTGGTACTAAAACCTACAGCAGGCTTATCCTCGGGTATTGCTTTTTTGTTTTGTTTTTCACTGTTCTTTTGTCAGCATTATTTCAATCAGTTTTTTCACAATACTTGGAGAAATGCCTGCTATTATAAAATGAATACCCTATTTATTTTGTAATCGTTTTCCAAATAACGGATTCAAAAAGTAAAGTGATAAGGACATAAGAGCAAATAACACATTAAGAAAATATACTGGACTGAAACCCATGACGGACTTTTAAAAAGAAAAAAAGATCAGTGGTTTATAGATTACCAAATTAGTAAAAGTTTATGTAAAAGTACAATTTGTTTGGTTTTAGATGATTAAACCTAGTTTAGTCTGTTCTCTTTTTTTCTTTTTCCTTTTGTAGAGATGAGGGGATACACTCGGGCGTATAAGTCTATTCCTATAAGAGCCCCGTGCCAAAGACCCAATTCTATTCAGTTTCCTATATGTTCGGATTTGGCTTGTACCAGGTCCGTTCGAAATTTCTGTGGGGATATACTTATCAGATCTGATAGTATATATGTATATATATATATACATTTACTACTGCATTTTGTTAAAATTTAAATAATTGAACTTGGTTTAGCTTATTCTGTGTTTTTTTTTCTTTTGGTAGGGAAGGTGGATTTACTTAGTATTTTAAGTTGATAGTGCTAAGTAACAAATCAGTCCTAAATGGATCTATTATCCTGGTAAACATAGTTGTTTGTTTTAAATTTAATTTATTATATGACTTTACTTCTCCCCATTTCAAATTTTAATACTACCCTTTCCTTTTCACTGAGTTTTCTTTCAATTTATCTTAAAAAAATTATTTGGTGAAAAAGGACTCTTTGCTTAAAGGCTGTTAACCTTTGTACATTTCTTTCTTAATTTAAGACGAAACAGTTTGACTATGCCACAGCATGATGTGGCATAGCCTCATCAACACTCTTTGCTTAAAGGCTGTTAGCCTTTGTACATTTCTTTCTTAACTTAAGACGAAACAGTTGGCTATGCCACAGCATGATGTGGCATAGCCTCATCAACACTCATTGCTTAAAGGCTGTTAACCTTTGTACATTTCTTTCTTAATTTAAGACGAAACAGTTTGACTATGCCACAGCATGATGTGGCATAGCCTCATCAACACTCTTTGCTTAAAGGCTGTTAACCTTTGTACATTTCTTTCTTAATTTTAAGACGAAACAGTTTGGCTATGCCACAGCATGATGTGGCATAGCCTCATCAACACTCTTTGCTTAAAGGCTGTTAACCTTTGTACATTTCTTTCTTAATTTAAGACGAAACAGTTTGGCTATGCCACAGCATCCATCACAGCTTGATGAATCAGTAAATATGTTGTCGCCTGTGGGGTCTGCTACCCCGGTCAACAAAAGCATCTTCAATGTTCCATATACATCACCACTTAGCAACGATCGAATTACCACTGTAATGGATGGTGTAGTTAACAGGGTGACGCTCAAATTTACGGGAGGTGAGTTTGGATTCAGCTTAGTTTCCTCTTTTCTCAATTTTTTTTTCTAGGTAGTAGGAAAGAGAAATCTTTTTTGCTTTTTATTAAGTTGTAAAGAAAAATGTATTTGTTTACTCTTTTAAGTTTTCGGTAAACCTTTTAGAAAATCAAAGTACATCTTTTCATACTTCATTTTAGCAATCATATTTTTTCAAATGATCTTCGTTGTAAATTTTTTTGTTTAGACCGGCACCTACCTCTCCTTCAAACGACCAATAACATAGCGTTAGGTGCATTTAATGAACGCCGTTGCATTACTCGTAAACATTTATTTTAATTTTCCAGTGATTCAATAATCGAATATGTGATTCTCTGAACGGGCGTAGTTAAATAAAAGCGTTGAAAAGTTTAAGGTTATTGATCACATATGTGTAGTTAACGAAGGTGATTAACTTTATAATTACATTTGTGAAGTTTTCAGTATAAGGGATGATGTAGTTAAGCTGGTGGGGTCAAATCTACTGGAAATGAATTAGGGTTCAGTGTAAGTTGCTTAATATCTTAAAAATCTATCTTGTTCTTTCCGGTCTTTCGAATTATCTTTTGTCTTTTCAGAATTTTCTTCATCTTTTAAGATATATTAGTCATGCCTGCGAACGGAAAGGTGAAACCAAAGATTATTTGAATGCTTAAAATAGATTGAAAATGTGTAGACATATAGGTAACGGGTTAAAGTCTTCATCATTATATTGGAAAATAAACCAAAAAAATGCTTTGATATTATTTTTGTAGTTTTTTTTTCACCAGCCTAATTAAAGTAATACCTGTTGCATATGTATTTATGTATTTCCATTTTATTTATAAATGTAAAGGAAATGTCAGATAAGAAATTGTTTACTCTTAGTATGCTGTTTAATGTCTTTGAGGATTGATCAAATTTCTTGGTTTTACAGGAAAGAGTAAATAAGGAAAGCGTTGCCCATGTTCATTCCCTAAGGGCGGTCCAAACTTAGTACATACACTTATTTTAGAGTATGCAGGGAGTTTGTTCTGGAAGACCACCCGGGAGTTGTGTTCCTCCACACTAGAGTTTTTGAGTGGTTGGTTTTCGTGAGGAGCCGACTTTTACACCTTTTTGGGGTTACCACCAACCTTGCTGAGGTGAAGTATAAGGTTTCCGACTTCACTTTATCGTGTGACAAGAAGTTTTGTTAAAGGAGTTTTTTCTGTCCGTTGTTTGGGCTAACTGGTCATGCAGCTAGTAGCTATCCAGTTTACAAACCAAGAAAAGAGCTCCAGATTGGACTTCCATCCAGTAAGCGACCAAGTGCACGTCTCATGACCATTTCTTACTGATACGTTTTGTTGTAGCCCATTGCAATGTGCTTGGTCTCCAACCCAAGTTCGATCACTGTCAAGCATATGACAACTGTGATATCCCCTTCTGTCATATGCGGGTCGAACATCAACCTAAATTCTAGCGTCAATGATAGTGAGGTCAGTATTCCTTGCTACAATTTACTTAGGCTGAAATAAAAAACTGAGAAGTTCGAACTTTTGGTAGAGGGGGAGTTGCCTTGTGTATAAAAAACAATATCCCTTTATGCCACTTCAGATTCCTAGCGATGAAGAGGTCTTTTGGGTGAAGGTAAATTTACCAAAAAAATCTTTTGTTATTTGTACAGTGCACAACCCACCAAAGATGAAGATTACTGAGCATCTGGAGGATTGCTTGGAATTTGTGAAGAAAAATTCCCCAGTGCTGGGATAATTATCCAATGTGACTTCAATGACCATTACGGTCACTTGTTGAAAAGCCATGAGTGATGCGGTAGGCATAGGTCTGCTAAGCTTAAGTCCTACTTATGGTCTACTAGGCATAAGTCCTATGAATCTGCTCCTGGTAAATTTTGAGCAGATCATAAAGCGGTATCACTGCACATATTGGGATGATCTGTGAAACTGCTTATTGGCAAGCCATGGATAATGTCATAGAAAAAGACACAACTAAAGCTGTGTAACTCTACGAAAAAGTGAAAACAGAGGCTATTGACCAGTTTGTCCCTTCAAAGACAATGCAAATGTTTTCTTAAGATAAACCGTCGTTCAGTGTCAGCTGTAGAAAGACAAGTAGTGTCAGAAAGAAGGCTCACAAGAAATGGCGTTTGACGAAACCAGAACGAAGATTGGGGTGCTTTCATAGAGCTTGAAACGAGTCCGCTAAAATAGCACGTCAAGCTTAAGCTGACTACAAGTGCGGTTTGAAGGAAACTGAAAAGTGGCCCTAGAAAGCTGTGGTGGAGGAACTGTCAAAGTAGCTCTACCTTCATCTAACCCCAACTCATTCCATCAATTCATGTGGAAGGGTGATGATACCTTATGGCTTGGAATAGACATATGCTCTTGTAAAAGCTTGTGCAAATGAATCTCAACTTGATAAAGTCTGGAGTCCCCCCCTCCTCCTTTCTGTAGCGAATGGATGAAAAAATCACCGGCGTAAATATAACTAGTAGTATGTGTTTAGAATGCTAGGTCAGCTGGATATCAGCAATGCTTCAGTACTAATATGGTTATCATCCTTAGGAAGATGTGCCTCTGAACTCGCCGTTCCTTTTGATTCTCTGTTCATTAAATGCTTTGCAGCTGGATGATTTCCGAAAGTCCAGACAGTTTGTTCACATAGACCCTTTGTCAAAAAAAGATGGTGACCTTACTGATGTACGGGACTTATCGCCCTTTCAGTCATTTTCTGTCCTGCGTTCGGAAAAGTTTAACGAGTCTATCAATACCTGGAGTCACACCGGCTATTGTTTTGACACAGAATACTGTTTTCATAGAAAGCAGTCCCACGTTAGACTGTCGAATTGCGTACTACCAAGAGTAGGTTGAGCTCCTGGTCTCACGGAGCATGGTACACCTTCATATCTCCTTTGACATTGGAAAAGCCTTTGATAACGTATGACTTAGTGCATTCTTTGTAAGTTAAAAACCTATGGAACTGGCGGTTGCCTTATAAGGAGCATGCTGGCTTCCTTCGTCCACGTCCATTGCGCAATGTCCGTGACGGGTTTATTTCAAAAGAACATCCTGTGCTGTCAGGAATACCTAAGGAAGTATTCTTTGGCCAACTCTTTTCCTAGTGTTCATAAGCGACCCGTAAACGACCTAGCTTTGTGAAAAAACTTTACCACTCTGCTGATGATATGACGATAAAGATTAGCATCACGAAGGATAAAGATCGCAGTAAACCCCATAAGGAGCTTCAGGCTTGTTTTGAACAAAACAAACCTAGGTGTGAGTGGATGTATGGCTCGTCAGTTTCAATGCGTCAAAAACGAAAGAGCTTTTATTTTTAAAAGTGTGAAATGTGAATGCTCACCCTGTTTTCATTTTCAAATGAGATTTAATAACAAGAGCAGATACACTACGATTTTCGTAGATTCTTGTATCGTCAGATCTCATGTATGCTGAACACTTACGATAAATGAAAATACTCCTGCTGTAGGAAGCTAGGGATCATCCTAAGATGTAAAAGCCTCCTCCCTGACGAGTCCATTTTGACACTATTTACCTTGTGCGTTCAGACTTGATATAGAGTATGCATGCCCTTACTTTGCTAGTACTTAGCCATGTCGCTTCTCATCAACGTGTCCAAGATCGAGCAGCTCACATAGCAACTCTTATTGACTCTGATGCCAAGCATTTGCAGGATCTGGTAGCATATCTATTGTGAAACTTCGTTTTTCTTGATGAAATTCTTACTGTTTTCTGACACGATAATAATTGCGTTTTTTCTGATGATCCTTTGTAGACAACAAGTTGCTGACTATTCAATAGAATTTCCTTCGAGTTGTTTTACTTGCTGTTTGCTGTCCTATCAACTCCTTTTGTATAAAGAAATAAGAAAAATAGTACCTGGTAAACAGCAAGAAAAGTAAAATTCAGATATAAAAGCACACCTTTGTTGATGTAAATCTGGAAAACCATAGCATTTGACGATCTAAAAGATCTCTTTTAAAAATAATTATACTAAATCAAATTTCCCTTTTAGATCTTAATTAGACCTCTTGTAGCAATATCCTTGGAAGTGTCGACAAAACTATGGCCCATACGCCACTTTTACTGAGCAGTACATGTGACTATGTCTCCGGAAAAAGCTTGAATCTTTGTTGCTTTTGTCGTAAAATTTCACAACTCCGTGTGCATGAAGGAATGGTAAAACAGAAAACTGGAAATAGCTTTTTTGTCTAAGATATCTCTATTCATAAATTGTCTATTCCGATTGTCAATTAGACGATAATTAACTTATTTCCATAAAAGGGTTAGTTTATGACGGTGAAGGCGTGCTTTAGCAAAAAAAAAGGACCTAGAAGCTCGTGTGGGTCTTGTTTAAAGCAGCAAATGCTCTGTAAGCTAATGGTAAGGTATAAATGAGTCGTTACAACGTATAATGGAGATGTAATGAGTCCATCAGATGGATACGAATTACAAGAATGTAACTGTACTCCCACAGAGGTCGTATCGAACTGGGGATAGTCAAAAACATGGTCTATGATGAGCTTTGTTTGTTTCTGCCATTCCGCGTAGCAATTA
Source organism: Artemia sinica (assembly GCA_027921565.1). Taxonomy (NCBI): domain Eukaryota; kingdom Metazoa; phylum Arthropoda; class Branchiopoda; order Anostraca; family Artemiidae; genus Artemia; species Artemia sinica. Next base: position 64,617,838 of record CM051260.1, on the reverse strand, counting down.
GATCGGACCTCTCAGATGCCAGATTAGATGGAAACCCTAGAGACCCTACCCTCTTCTGAAGCTGGGGCGGACCTGGGCTCTCAAAAAGCACAAATGGGATGGTAGCTCTTACTTCACACCACGTTTTGTTTTGACCCAGCGATTTTTTTTTGTGGAAGATCATTGATTTGAGTCTCTCATCCACAGGTGTTCATCGTCCACAGATGTTCAATAGTTTTTAGACACCAAAAAAGCTGACGAAATATGGCCGAGGTCAGTCAAGGCTATATTGCAAATATTCTGATTGCTAGGACATAAGGACCCATCCCTCCATAGAGATCAAACTAGTCTCGAATCGGCAAAACGTACGACTAGCACGCTAGTTGTTATTTCTCGCAAAATTGTTTTGAGATCCGCCAAGCTCTTCTGGTAGATGTCCTAGTGGTAGGAATTTCGGACTCCTTCCCCCTTCCTCTCCTGACGGAGGTTAGATTAAATTCAGACCCCTATAGTCACTACCAAGAGACAATTGTCCTTAATTTTTACCAAGTTCGTATGATATCCCAAACCGCATCTGTCTGATTTTCTCTGATATAGTACCCCCTTTCTCTCGTTCTTCTCTACAGAGGGTGCATAAGGTCTGACTTATTTGACTTATATCCCATCCGGCCTTTCTGGCTGTATTGGGGCTTCTTCTCTTCTCACTAGTCGTTGAATATGGCCACGGTATTCGGTTCTATCTGGTGCAAGGCGCAGGAGTTGGGGAGGTTCTGGCCATTGAAGTTGTCGTACCATTTCTTGCGAGGTTGGCCACGAGGTCGTGTGCCAAGTACCCATCCTTCAAACGTGGTTTTGGGGAGTCGATTCAATAACATTCGTTGCATAAGGTCAGGACTCCTAAAATGCATTATTATGATAGTAGGCCTTACTTCCTACCAATTGTGGGTGATATTTGATGACTGCTTTCGTTAGACGTCCAGGTGACAGGAATTAGTCCCCCCCCTCCTACATAGGTCAAATTATATTTGGACACCTACAAAGCGCAACAGGGATACTACCTTTTTTATGTCCTTCAAACTTTCATCGAGGTATTACACCCCTTGTGGTATATTTGTTGATGACACGATTCTGGAAAAACTGCTCCCTATCTATGGATTGGATTACAGACGAACCTGTTTCAGTTTGGTTCTAAACTCAAGCTTAATTGGAAAATCTAAAAAAAGAACTAAGAGCTAAAATAGTTCTCATTTCCTTGTGTTTTGGCATTGTTTTATATTTGTTTGTTTTCCCAGAGGTATTCTCGCCCTCAGGTTTCTCGCCTCGCAACAGGAATGATTAAAGTACAAAAAGGCTGATTTGTGAAAAAAGAAGTCTAACAGAATGATCAGAATCACCAGAATCACCAGAGGCAGAAAAAGCAACTATGTTTGACAATGAGAAAGACTAGTGGCAAGTAATCCCATGCAATGTAGTCTTCTCAGGGGATACTTCGCATATTGTGGTGGAAGAGTTGGTGATCAATTTCAAAATGCATTTTTTTGTCTCAAGAGGATTTGGTGTTTCGGACACAATAGTTGTACTGTGATGCTTTAATAATAAGTATCGAGATGTATCTTAAGCGGTATTTTGAATACATTGAAAAATAAAGACAAATATCTTGTCGAAATTATATTCTTATAAAATTATAAAAAGTTTTGCTGCTAGACTAGAAAAATTTAAGCGGTCTAACCTAAGGCCTATTTGCAATGAAAACTTAGTTATGCTGATTTTCAGCCTAACCCTAGTTTGGGGAAACATTTAGTTCCAAGTCTATTTGCTGCCGGGACTTGAAAAATTTAAACGGTCATGCCAAAGGTCTGTTCATAATAAAAATTAACTCATACTGAGATTGAGCCTAAGCCTAGTTTGGGGAAACAGCTAATTCCAAGTCTATTCCCTGTGAAGGTTTCACTAATATCCTGAAATGGGTTGAGCCAAAACCTAAGCTAGATTTGTTTTGAATTTGTTAAGTCTTAAAAAATTAGAGAGCTTTGTGGTCAGTCTTCAGTTGCATAAAAGGAAAGAAACAAAAACAAAATGTATTAAACAAAAGGAAACAATTCAAAAGAAACAAAAGGGTTAACAGGAAAAATGGCATGGACAAATGGAGCAAAAAACAGTTCTTTATTGGGAAGAGCTTTTGTAGCTTATGAAAGCCGGAGAGTATCTAAGTGGTAGTCTTAAATAATGATTCAAAAGTTCTATTAGGAAGTTTTATAGTGAAAATTTTCTATCTGAACGAGTTGGAACTAGCCAATTAGATCATTAAAAAAGAATATTGTTGGCTACAATCCTCAAAGTCAGGATTGAAAACAACAGTATTACTCTGCTTTGTCACTGATCTTTGCGGACAGTAGAATCTGCCTTCTATTATTGGTTAAAACCAAGTTCTAGCATTAGCTGAATATCAGTGTTACAAAATTATCATTGTGAATAGGTCTTTCTTGACCTATTAGGTCAAGATGGCCCATTTCTTGACAGCAGCGTGTAAGAATTTTAGGTCGGTCGTGGGAGTTCTTTTATTACGGATATTTTCCTATTATACGGAGTTCCAATATAATAGGGAGTTGTATTATACGGATTATTAAACTATTGTTACGGATGAACTGTTTCACCAAGGATTAAAATAAGAAAAACCACCTCCCCATCCCCCCAAAAAATAAAAGATTAAAATACAAAACGATTATCAATTATCCTATTTATAAGTAAGGAAGGCTACCGTCTCCACGAAAACCTGCTCAGCTCAAATTTATAATATTGTCGAAAATTATATGTCGTGGGAGTTAGTTTTGTGAAAGTGCTTAGAAGCTCGTCCCATAAACCGAATGAAAACTGGTCCAAATGCAAATTAGTTTTAAGTTTTTCTCTTATTCTTTAATAAGATTTTCTTCTCTTCTGAGTTTTATAATCAACTCTTAAGTCATTAACCCTATCACTTGTCTGTGTTTTTTTTTTAGGAGAAATGTTCAGGATTCGTTTGCCATCAATAGCAAAACATCCACTTATAATGAAAATCTTCGAAGTAATTTCTGACTCTACGCCAGCTACGGAGTATGAAAATTACCTTCACTTCATTTCTAAGTGGTACTCCAAACGGAATTCACCTGGCTCTAGTGACTTAAGCCCTTATGATGAATGGGACTTATTTTTTAAACTATTTTTGCAATATACGGGAATGGAATCTACCAAGTGTTTGTCAAGTGGAGACTCAATAACTCCAGAGTTAGAGGAAAAGAGAACTCGATATTCAGACAGTGGAAGTGATTCTGATTGGGAATATTTAAAATCAAGTAAATACACAAAAACTGTTGGAAAATGTGTTCTTGCAAGAGCTGGATTGCATTTTGACCGTGTATTTGGAGAAGTAAATTGGAATTCAAAGCCATATCAAGTGAATAAGATATCAGTTCCTCTTAGAAATTGTGAAGAAATACTTCTGGCGCTGCATTTTCTCTATGAAGAGCTGAAGTTGAAAATGATTTGGTGGCCTCATTTGCAGCAACTTGCAGAGATTAATATTATTCTGGCGGGCTGTTTTGGACTGCAAGAATATCTTGAATACTATTGGATGGACTTCCCTATTGTAGCCTCCAGTTATAATTTGAAACCAACCTTGGAAGTGAACCGAATTCCTAGAGTTCCTCCTTGCATTCTTAGAACCCTTCATAGTATAATGAATGCTAGTGCTACGTTGGATCCTGCCAAAATAGGCTTTAAAGGCTATGGTGCGAAGTCCTTGCAGATTATAATCGTATGTTTCTTGTTTTACTCATTTATAAGTGGTATTTGCCCTTTATTTACCAACCCACCCAGTATCTCTGTCTCTTACCTTATCAATTCTATATCTATCTCTCACACTCTCTCTTTGAGTTTCTTTTACTCGAATTTAAGTTTACGGATCCTTGTTTAAGTTTTAAGTCTCTTAGCTGAGAATAAGTTTCAAAATAGGTGAGAGAAATCACTCACTCTTATCGATCGGTGTCAAATTAGTAGATTACACCATTTCGTATCATATATTATATCATATAATAATAGAATTCCAAAGAATACACTGGATCCAGTTCATTAAGGATGCAAAACAAAATATGGAATTGTAATGCTAAATGTGAAGTATGTCATACACTGTATCCAGTTCATTAAGAATGCAAAACAAAATATGGAATTGTAATACTAAATGTGAAGCCTGTCACACACTATATTCAGTTCATTAAGGATGTAAAACAAAATATGGAATTGTAATACTAAATGTGAAGCATTTTATGCACTATATCCATTTCATTAAGAATGCAAAACAAAATATAGAATTGTAATACTAAATGTGAAGCATGTCATACACTATATCCAGTTCATTAAGGATGCAGAACAAAATATGGAATTGTAATACTGAATGTGAAGTATGTCATATACTATATCCAGTTCATTAAGGATGCAGAACAAAATATGGAATTGTAATACTAAATGTGAAGCATGTCATACACTATATCCAGTTCATTAAGAATGCAAACCAAAATATGGAATTGTATGACTAACATTGTGAAGTTATGTTCCTACACTGTATACCAGTTCATTCAGGAATGGCATAAACAAAATATGGAATTGTAATACTAAAATGTGAAGTATGTCATACACTGTATCCAGTTCATTAAGAATGCAAAACAAAATATGGAATTGTAATACTAAATGTGAAGCCTGTCACACACTATATTCAGTTCATTAAGGATGCAGAACAAAATATGGAATTGTAATACTAAATGTGAAGCATGTCATACACTATATCCAGTTCATTAAGAATGCAAAACAAAATATGGAATTGTAATACTAAATGTGAAGCATGTCATACACTATATCCAGTTCATTAAGAATGCAAAACAAAATATGGAATTGTAATACTAAATGTGAAGCATGTCATACACTATATCCAGTTCATTAAGAATGCAAAACAAAATATGGAATTGTAATACTAAATGTGAAGCATGTCA
>CM051260.1:64592841-64607841 GCA_027921565.1 Artemia sinica | reverse complement strand
CTCTTCTCTCTCTCTCTCTCTCTCTCTCTCTCTCTCTCTCCTCTCTCTCTCTCTCTCTCTCTCTCTCTCTCTCTCTCTCTCTCTCTCTCTCTCTCTCTCTCTCTCTCTCTCTCTCTCTCTCTCCTCTCTCTCTCTCTCTCTCTCTCTCTCTCTCTCTCTCTCTCTCTCTCTCTCTCTCTCTCTCTCTCTCTCTCTCTCTCTCTCTCTCTCTCTCTCTCTCTCTCTCTCTCTCTCTCTCTCTCTCTCTCTCTCTCTCTCTCCTCTCTCTCTCTCTCTCTCTCTCTCTCTCTCTCTCTCTCTCTCTCTCTCTCTCTCTCTCTTTCACTAACTCTTTTTTTCCTGTCTTGTCTCTCTATTTGCTTTTTTTTATCTCACCCCTTCTAAGTATGTGAAAAATTCCAAAGCGGCAGGTAGCAGAACTCGGTAAAATTCCAAAAGCTGCCGACAACTTTGGGGATAGTGGAAGCTGTGTCATTTTCTGCCAAAATCTGCCGAAAATTTTCACTAGGCCATGATAACTGCCAAGTAGCATGGCTACCATGCTACCCCAGTTTTTGCACACCGGTCCCCTGCTTTTTTTTCGACCTTTCCTTTAAAGTATCAATGACATCAAAACATTGTTTACCCAGTAAATCCATCTTTGGTCTATTTTTACCAGAAAACATCGAGTTTCTAAGATTTTTCTTTTGGTTGTGTCAAAAGTATGCATTTTCTAGTTTCCTAAAAGAATCATATGTTAAAGTACCTTGTGATAACGCAGTGGCCGAAGCTGCGCTCCTCAATCAGAGGTTTGACGATACAATTCCACGTATCGCAAGGAAGTCACAGCAAGTTACGAATTTAAGTAAAAATTTTTTCACTATTGTTCGAATGTATTTTTTTCACTATCTTTAGATAGCTTCTTTAGTAAAAGCAGTTTTCAACAAAAGATGAGTAGAAATAAAGCCAAATGATATTTTAAGCGTAAAACGACCATAAATTACCATCAATAAATAAATGAAACTGAAAACGAACAGAAATTACAAATAAACAACGAAGTCAAACTTAAAATGAATAGAAACTACAGCAAACATGAGTAGGAATAGCGCCCTTTGTACCTTCTGAAGACCAAGACGGAAGTTGTATTTTTCTGAAAATAATTTTATTTAGAGCTATGTGTTTCATTTTTCATACCGTGAAAAACACTATATTAACCAAGATTACTGAAAATAGCAAATGAATGTGGATTGACAACCTTAATAGTTTTGGATCTATTAAAGCTAAGAAAGAGAAATCGTTTAAGATATATATTGGTTGCTGTAAGGTGCAAATTACGGTCTAAACTTTAGAATTCACAGGGAGCATTTGTACATGAACAAATAGAGATAAATCCTTATATTATTATGCGCCTTATAAAATGATTAATTGTAATTTTTCTCCTATTTTGGAGTCTCCTTTCTTCTTTCTTTTCTCCTTTCTGAGTTGGATTTTTTTTTTCTATCTTTCAGCATTTCGAACTGTGACAACGGAAATAAATTTTCGTTTTTGTAACGGAAATAAATTTCCAATTCTGAAAGTAAAATAATTGTTGCTTGCTGCCATTTTTCAAATAAGTTTTGTTGACTTGATTAAAATGTTTCATTTTTATTTTGCCGCAGTTTGAAATGTAAAAAAAAGTATATTACAACTTAAACTAACCAGAAGACAGTATTCTGAAGATGCTTGATGATAAAAAAAAGTCGATATTAAGTAAATTTCTTAACCTATTAAGAATTTAAGTTTTTTTTCGAGTAGTGACGCCTATATAGCAGGGGTGCCTCTACGGGGAGCGAGAGCATTTGTTTCCCCCAGAAATGTTTTGAAAATACCCTTTTATTCGTTTCCATTGAACTTAGTAAAAAAAAAATGGTTCTTTCCTTAATTTCAAAAAGCATTTTATTTGTTCATTTAAAACATAATTCTTTTTTTTAATGTCACATTTTCCTTTTTTATCGAACAAAATTGAAAAAAAGCTCTTTCCTAAATTTTTTTTTTTTATTAAGAAAAAAAAGTAGCAATGATTGGGGATCCAACTTGCATCCTTCTTTTTTACAATTAATTAAAAAAACTTTTTCCACAAAATAAGTTTTTCAAAAAAAGAAAAGAACTCCATTAAACCAAAAATAGAATCAAATTATGTACCAAGCATACAACTACCACAAATCAGTATCAATAAATTATAACCTTAAGAAATCCAAAATTAATTAAGATTTTATGGAATAAATATCAGCATATATACATTAAACTGACAATGCATATATTTTTCAGTAAATTCATTCGAATTTTTTTTTCAGTTCTTTACTGAAAACGTTTGACACTAAGAGATCAAAATCTTATTCTATGGCCAAAAAATGTATTCTTTTTCTTTTTAATTCTTATATAGCAATTCTTAAAACATTTTTTTTTAATGTTTTCACTTTTCTAACTTTAAGAAATCAAAAATTAGTTAAGATTTTAAAGAATAAATATCAGCATATGTATATTAAACTGACAATGCAGATTTTTTTCAGTGAATTCATTTGAATTTTTTCCCTTGAATTTCCATTTCCCTTGAAAATTTTGAATGTAAATTCTGTAAATGCGGAATAAAAACACAATTGAAAAATTAAAATGAAAAAAAAAAATTAATACCGTTTTTGACACATTTTCTTGACTAATTATAAATACATACATTGGTGGGCGTGTAATAATAATTTAAGCTCGAAAGATAACTAACTTACAATAATAATTCTTCTCATGTTAAACATTAACTTATTAGCAGTCATGTTAAAATTACTGGGAATTACAAAGTTGAATCGGAGCTCTCAAGCAGGGGTGTAACTCCAACATTTTATTGGGGGGAGGGGGGCAAGAGGGATCTCAATCCGAAAAGTCAAGAGCATGGGCTATAGAATCATTTTTTCTCCAAATCGTTGCCCGCCTGAAACAACGCCAGTGCTTTCAAGGTTATTTTTAGAAATAGAATTAATTATGAATACATTTTTCAGTAAATTCATTTGAATTTTTTTCAGTTCTTTACTGAAAACGTTTGACACTAAGTGCTCAAAATCTTGTTCATGGCAAAAAAAATATTCTTTTTCTTTTTAATTCTTATATAGCAATTCTTTTAAAAAAAATTCTTTTTAATGTTTTCACTTTTATATCTTTAAGAAATCAAAAATTAATTGAGATTTTAAGGAATAAATATCAGCATATGTATATTAAACTGACAATGCAGATTTTTTTCAGTAAATTCATTTGAATTTTTTTCAGTAAAGTACAAATTATATTTTGGCTTTTAGAAAGCATAGGGATTAGAACCCTATTCAGATTAAGTCTGGTTACATCATTTCTTGGTTAAGCATGGGCATGAATTAAAAAAAAAAAATCGAAATTAAATTAAAAAAAAATTATTTTCAACTATGACTGGGGGAGGGGGTAATTTTCCTAGGGAGTATTCTTAATGGGGTTGGAGAATTTTCCAAGAGAAAACACCTAAACCTATAGATAATAGCCTAAGCAATTAAATTGTTTCTGAAGGATAGATTGTCTTTGGACTTATCAAATTATTAATGTCTAAGCTTTTATAGACGAAAAACGCGCCGAATCTAATGAACTAGCTTTGCTTATTTTTTGCACCGTAGTAATTCAGACGAAAATGTAGCATTTCCCTTGAAAATTTTGAATGAAAATTCTGTGAATGCGGAATAAAAACACAATTGAAAAAGTAAAATGAAAAAGAAAAAAATTAATACCGTTTTTGACACATTTTCTTGACTAATTATAAATACATACATAGGTGGGCGTGTAGTAATAATTTAAGCTCGAAAAATACTAACTTACAATAATAATTCTTCTCATGTTAAAGATTACCTTATTAGCAGTCATGTTAAAATTACTGGAAATTACCAAATTGAATCGGAGCTCTCAAGCAGGGATGTAGCTCCAACACTTTATTGGGGGGGGGGGGGGCAAGAGGGATCTCCATCTGAAAAGTTAAGAGCATGGGCTATAGAATCATTTTTTCTCCAAATCATTGCCCGCCTGAAACAACGCCACTGCTTTGAAGGTCATTTTCAGAAATAGAATTAATTATGAATAAATTTGTTTGGCCTTAGAATAAGATTTTGAGCTCTTAGTGTCAAACGTTTTCAGTAAAGAACTGAAAAGTAATTCAAATGAATTTACTGAAAAAAATATGCATTGTCATTTTAATGTGCATATGCTGATATTTATTCCATAAAATCTTAATTAATTTTTGATTTCTTAAGGTTATAAAAGTGATAACATTAAAAAAATTGAATAAAATACAAATTATATTCTAGCTTTTAGAAAGCATAGGGCTTATAACCCTACTCAGATTAATTTCTGCTCGTTTTGAGTTTGACAATTTCTGTTTGTTTTGGGTATCATTTATTTATTGATTCTGATTTGTGGTAGTTGTATGCTTGGTAGATTATTTGATTCTCTTTTGGTCAGTAAACTGACCATAAACATTTTTTTCAGTAAATTCATTTGAATTTTTGTCAATAAAATATAAATTAAATTCTAGCTTTTAGAACGGATGGGGTTTAGAACCCTACTCATATTAATTTCTGCTCGTTTTGAGTTTGACTTATTTTAATTTCTGTTTGTTTTGGGTTTCATTTATTTATTGATTCTGATTTGTGGTAGTTGTATGCTTGGTACATAATTTGATTCTATTTTTGTTCATTTTTGGTTTAATGGAGCTCTTTAGTTTTTTTGGAAAACTTATTTTGTGGAAGAAGTTTTTTTAATCGTTTTCTGTTCGTTTTATATTCACATAGTCTTTTTCAGGGAGGAAGACAAAGCCTCTTCTGAGGCATGTATACTCCCGCCGTTTACCCGTACAGCCCCAGCCATTTAAACATTTGCCTCTCAATTACTTGAACTATCTGTCTTGGCTTTTCTCTGTCTGTAACTAGCCATGTCTTGATGCAATCAGATGCAACCTACTGCAAAATACTTGATAACTTCAATTGCAACCTAGTGCAAAATACTTGATAACTTCAATTGCAACCTAGTGCAAAATACTTGATAACTTCAATTCAAAATCAACGGAACCATCCCTTCCTTAAAAACCTTAAATACCCCCTGGGCATAACTTACAATCCTTGCCCCTTATCTGTGGGGTTTGTTTCAACCCCAAAAGCCAGGCTATGTGATGTTTAGATTATTTTGAATAGAATGGCTATCTCAAAATTTCTATTAGATGCATTTTCTATAGATATGACGATATTTATTCCTTAAAATCTTAACTAATTTTCGATTTCTTAAAGATATAAAAGTGAAAACATTTAAAAGAATTTTTATCAATAAAGTAATAATTATATTCTAGCTTTTAGAAAGCATAGGGTTTAGCATTAACCCCTGTTTGCATACTGTTTTGTATTAACTATCCGTCGAAGACTCAAAAGCCATTCTAATCCTTTCATCCTAGGACATGCTGATATCTGATATCTAATATCAGCTGATATCTAAATAAGCCATGAATTTTTAATTAGTGAAACAAAAGTAAGTTTTAAAATCATAATTAACATATTTATTTCTGAATTTTTCTAGTACGGCCATATCTAATATCGTGTTTATCTAATTTATGTTCGTTTTTTATTCATTCTTGTAAAAAAGAGAAAAAAATAATAATAGAAAAAATTTAAATGAAATAAATTGAAAATTAAAGTACATTAATCAAAATTGATACTTGAATTGACCTAGAATTTTAAATTAGTTCCTGGATCCGAGTTTTTATGTCAACAACACAAAGATCAGAAAAATGATTGAAAGACAATTCTTTCACAACTAACGGAAAATTCATTTTATTCTGTTATAAAACTCGAATTATTGATCTATAATGAAATCTCTCCAGTCAAATTTTAGTTCACAGACAGCTAACATTGATGTAATATATTGATAGGCCAAAATATCGTACTCAGATGTAAGTATATCTATGTTTACTATTTATTACGATGCACATGTGAAATTACTGATGAATATTACCACTCTTCTCTTTAATTTTCAGCTAAATAACACAGGGCCGGATCCAGAATTTTTTTTTTTTTTTTTTGGGGGGGGGGGCAAAATATGTTGATCCGATAGAAAAAAAATTTTAGGGGGGGGGTGCAAAATAGGTTGACCCGATAAACTTGCGTTAGGAGCAAGTTTAATTAACGCAAACTTAAGTTAATTTAATAAATTACACTTCTTTAGACTACGCTAGGGGGGCGCGCGCCCCCTCGCCCTCACCCCTGGATCCGCCACTGAAATAGCCTTTCTCCAGACTATTACTTACTTAACTCCCATCCGGCCGGATTGGCCGATTCGAGGGTTCTCCTCTAATGGTATCATTTCAATATTTTCGGGATGGCTGCCTGTTTGTTGCAGTCCCTGTTGTTCATTGGCTGTGTTGGTCCCAGAGGGCTTGATCGGCAGTGATTTGCTAATAGTAGCAGAGAATGTCTACCTAACCTCAAAATGTATTGAAATTCTTATGACCCTTTGTCCGTCATTGTAGTTAAATAAATTCTTAGAAATATTAATTTGTATAAATGCTAGCAGCATTTTTTAAGCCGCTTTGTAGTTAGATGAATTCTTAAAAATATGAATTTGTATAAATGTTAATCCAAATAGCAGTATGAGTTTTTAAGCCGAAACAATGAAAAAACTATTTGGTTTAAAATAAAAAGCTTAAATTTCATTTTAAAAAAATTATTTATTATTACAGCATTTCACAATTTGCGAAGGATTCGTGTAATCATTTATTTTCCTGAATCATAGGCAGCGCTATGGCGCTGGTAAGTAAAACCCTTTGAATTTCTAATCGAATGAGCCCTTTTTCAAGTTTCTACGACAAAGATTTCAATAAAAATCTTATCTGCCCCCAGGGCATAACTTATAACCCTTGCCCTGAAGACTGTGGGGGGAGTGTCCTGCTCAAAGGTATAATTTCCTGAACTTTAAACTGCGTGGAACAAAATGGCTATCTGAAAATTTTGATTGGATATGTTTGGGGAAATGGTGGGCGTCGAAGGGGTGTTAGTTCCCTTCCAATCACTTTCGACTATTGAAAAGGGATACTAGCCATTTCAATTTCCAATCGAATGAGCCCTTTTTGAAGTTTCTACGACGACGCCTATAAAAACCTTATATGCCCCCAGGGCAAAACTTACAACCCTTGCCCTGAGGGCTGTGGGGGAGTGTCCTCCTCAAAAACATAATTTCTATCTGGAAATCCACAACACAGAACAAAATGGCTATCTAAAAATTTTGATTGGATGTGTTTGGGAAAAGGTGGGCGAGAGAGGGGGGCTAGTTGCCTTCAAATCACTTTAGACTATTTAAAATGGCACTAGACCTTTGAATGTCCAATCGAATGAGCCCTTTTTCAAGTTTCTACGACAAAGATTTCAATAAAAACTTATATGCCCCCAGGGCATAACTTATAACCCTTGCCCTGAAGACTGTGGGGGGAGTGTCCTGCTCAAAGGTATAATTTCCTGAACTTTAAACTGCGTGGAACAAAATGGCTATCTCAAATTATGATTGGATGTGTTTGGGGAAATGGTGGGCGTGGAAGGGGTGTTAATTCCCTTCCAATTACTTTCGACTATTAAAAAGGGCTCTAGCCATTTCAATTTCTAATCGAATGAGCGCTTTTTGAAGTTTCTACGACAACGCGCTCTATAAAAACTTTATATGCCACCAGGGCATAACTTACAACCCTTGTACTGAGGGCTGTGAGGGGGCTGTCATCCTCAAAGACCTAATTTACAGAACTTAAAACTACGTTGAATAAAATGGCTATCTCAAAATTTTTATTGGATGTGTTTGAGGAAAAGGTGGGCGTGAGAGGGGGTTAGTTGCCCTCCATTCACTTTTGACTATTAAAAAAGGGCACTAGCCCTTTGAATTTCCAATCAAATGAGCCTTTTTTGAGGTTTCTACGACAAAGCCTTCTATAAAAACCTTATATGCCCCCAAATTTTGATTGGATGTGTTTGGGGGAATGATGGACGTGGGGAGGTCAACTATACTACTATCGAATTATTCAGCATGTCATTAAACATTATCCATCAGCATTATCCATCATCTCATTATCCATCCATCATTATCCATCATCACATTATCCATAAGCTCAGCATTATCCATCATCTATCTGAAAATTCGGCACAAATATCAAAGAAAGAGTGTGAAGGTATAGTAAACTCAATTTACATTAGGAACCAATAATTTGCCAAAAACAAAAACAAAACAAATTGGAATTGCAGAGTAGATTAAAGGAGCCACGATTTATGGATTAAGACTTCTAAGAAATTAGTAAAATTTCGGTAATAGATCGGCAGCAACGGAGAATTCGATACTGTTTCAGGTCAAAGCATATGCAGAGAAATAATATATAGTACATTGAATCCACCCTTGCCTAGAAAATTCCTTCGTAGAGTCCAATTCTAGTATCAAATGATATACGTAGCTCTAATTTTCGTTTTGTTGTTTAATGACATGCTGAAAAATTCGATAGTAGTATAGTTGATAAACGTAAAAAACCTTGAAATATCAACTCGTAAGGGACCCCAAAATAAGAGAAAAAGTACAATTAATAATTTCATATGGCATATAATAATATAGGGATTTATCGCAATTTGTTCCTGTACAAATGCCCCCTGTGTATTCTAAAGGTCAGGCCGTAATTTGCACTTTACTGTAAACAATACAGCCTACTTCTTAAACGTTTTCTCTTCTTTAACTTTAATCAATCCAAACTATTCATTTGTTCTTTTCAGTAATCTTGGTTAATATAGTTTTTTTATGTTAGTAAAAATGAAACGAATAGTCCTAAAGAAATTAAGAAAAGTGCAGCAAACAATCTGGTCTTTAGAAGGCACAAAAGACGGTAGCCCTACTCATGTTTGCGGTAGTTTCTGTTCATTTTAAGTTTGACGTCGCTGTTTACTGTAATTTCAGTTCGGTTTGAGTTTCATTTATTTATTAATGGTAATTTATGGTCTTTTTACGCTTGATATATTATTTGACTTTATTTCTGCTCATCTTTTGTAGAAAACTGCTATTGCTGAAAAAACTATCTAAAAACAATGAAAAAAATATATCCGAACAATAGTAAAAAAAAAATTATGTAAAGCTGTCATATGCACCGACTTCCTTGCGATACGCGGGAATGAACCATCAAACCTCTGATTGAGGAGCGCGACTTCGTCCACTGCGTTATCACAAGGTACATTTTCAATGATTCTTTTAGAAATCTCTTCATTTAATTACGACAGTAGAATTTTAATGGCTGATGCACAGCCTCTTTTTAGCGTAACCTACAGCGGATATGATGATTTATCTACATCAACGGACAATTCAAAACATGAAAAGGTAGTATTTCGATATAAAAGAGAAATCAGATCATAGGCAGCGCGATAGCGCTGCCTAAGTAAAGAACGATGTGGGCACAATGTATTATTTATTATTATTTTTTTTTCTTCTTCTTCTCCATACCCGGACACTTCGTATCGAAGGAGTTGTCGTAGAAACTTCGAAAAGGGCTCATTTGATTGGTAATTGGAGTGCCCTTTTTAATAGTCGAAAGTGAATTGAGGGCAACTAGCCCCTCCACGCCCATCATTCCCCCAAACACATCCAATCAAAATTTTGAGATAGCCATTTTGTTCAGCGTAGTTGATTTCCAGATAAAAAATATCTTTTTGATGAGGACACTCTCCCACAACCCTCGGGGCAAGGGTTTTAAGTTATGCCCTGGGGGCATGTGAGGTTTTTATAGAAGGCGTTGTCGTAGACACATCCAATCAAAATTTTGAGATAGCCATTTTGTTCAGCGTAGTTGATTTCCAGATTAATACCACATAATTCCAAGTGTTGAAGGACTATGCAGGAAAAATAAAAGAGCGCTTAGTGTAATGTAAACTTAATGTAAAAGAGCATCAACCGTGTGATTGTATAAAATGTAAGATTTATGTAATATCCTTTTGTCGTTTGTTTACATCTGTTCTTCTTATAAAACTCCGGGGACAACTTCGGAATGCCATAGAGACGGCATTTGTAACAGTTTAGGACTGATAAAAAGTAAAATTTGCAATTTACTGCTATAGAAGTTTTTCAACTGCTATAGGCTGATATTTTACCAGATACCCTTGATGGCTCAATTATTGTACCTAAAAGAAGAGGAAGAAGAGAGGTTGTTGCACCAGAATTCCCACCAGAAGGTGGGAATAGAAGACTGCTATAGTCTTCTATAGCAGTTGAAAAAATGCTACAGAAGTTTCCAAGAAGAATTGCTGGCTTGTTTCGCGACAACCCTATAACTGCAACATAAACTAATGAGCGAAAAGTTTTTTATTGTCTTTTGATATGAAAAACCGACAGGAGCAATGAAAAAAGGTTCAAGTAACTACTTGCTTATAACTTAGTTTCTCCTATGCCATCTGCGGCACATAGGGCATCGACGAAGCCTCGTTATATATCTCGCATGGTTGCTTCGGCTAGGATGTTTTCTTGTTTTCTTTTGCGTGATCTTCGCACATTGAAGATCATGGTCATACGTGCGCCTGAGCGTATGTCTCAGTCTCCCTTTCCGTCGACGCACACGCGGCTGCCATCGCTACAAATGGTTTGAGATTCTTGGTTTCTCCTTCCATAGGAGGTGTTAAAGTTTACTCTATTTTTTTTTTACCACTTCAGACATGAGAGGTTGGCCAGTTCTCCGGTGGATCTCATCGCTACTGAATTTTCGTAGCTAGCCAGTAAATTTGTCGTGGATTGAAGAGTTTAGTGCTAACTTTTATTTGAAGCGATCACAGCTTCTCGCTTAACCAGGACATTCTTGAGTTGAAGCATCGTTATTCATTTAAAAAAACGTCAGAATTTAAACTGTAATAACCAATATTCGAAGCAGAATTGCATAATGTATGCATATATTTGTTTTAGATTAATTTTTTTACTATTTTTATTTTTCAACTACTTATTTCTTCTTTAAATTATTGCTTGCTGTGATAATTGTTGTTGTTTTGTTTGTTTGTTTTTTTTTGTCGTTTTTGTTTCTGCTGTAGATTATCATATTTGACAAACAAAAATGGTACCAACTCTCAAACTATATTTTTTAGGAGAACACGTAATTTTTCAACTATTGAATAATTTATCTTTTCTCTTTATTTTATAGCAAGATAATCAGCTCAACTCTCGTGATATTGAACGGCTCGAAAAGCTTGTGGGAGATACTCTAAATCCCTCTAAGCCGACACATAAGAACATGAAGAATACAAATTGCAAAGTAGATGAAACAGGAACAGAAGGAATGGAAAGTTCTGTAAGATGCACGATATATTTGTTGCATGAATTTTGACTGGGGGAGAGCATTTCCCTCCTGAGATTGGTCTAAGGCGGCCATTGCCCTTCCTCTTCCATCAAAACTGAAAATATTGGTTTAAAATGTCCTTCTTTGTTTTTTTGCCTACGAAGCCTTGCGAGGGGGGGGGGGATTTTGAGCCGAGCCTTTCCAAAATCACGCTGTTGTTCCCGTTACGTATATCTGGATAATTACCAATTTTTGAGTATGTTTCAAAGTTGTGCCCACCATCTGCACCAAATTCCTGCGCATGTTAATCATTCATCTTATACAAGAAGCACTGTTGCCACTCATGGTTTTCCTATGTAGTACACGGTCTGTCTAAAAAAATTTCATTTAAGCTTATGCTCGTTCCGAGTCCACACAATAATAAGAAAATAAAGTAAATAATAAAAATTAAACGGAAATAACTGAAATGAAGTAAATAAAAAAAATGATTATGTTATATTGATTGTAATTAATTGGTGGTGTTATATATGTATGTATATATTGTTGTAGGAACTTATATGTATGTTTGTATGTATATGTGTATTTTTTTATTATTTTTTTGCCGGGTGTGTGGAGTCCCGTATCACCGTACTTAATTTCGCTCTATATTTTCAGTTTCAAATAGGTAAATATTAACATCTAAGAATGTCAGTACTGAATGCTTTTCCTGGCCAATTGCTATTTGAACGAAGGATTACAGAGCTGCTATTAAAATAGAAAGCTACTATCAGAACGACGATTTAGATACGTTGTTCCGATTTCGGTCACTAGGTGACTATTCGAGTCGAGCTAAAATTTTTCTCATGAGACTGACTTACGCCTTTTTGAACGGATAATCTGGTGGGTAGACTAACTCGTTTTACCAAAAAGTGGAGATACGGTCTTTTGATATCCAACTGACATTATGTTTTTTTTGTTTTTCTTTCGGCCGTATGGAGTCCCGTATCACCTGATTGAGTTGTGTGTTTGTTATATTTAAATGAACCTTGTCTCTCCCTCTCTTCTTTTTTTAATGAGTAAATGTTTTAAACAGTATATGTTTAAATGTTTAAGGTTCAAATAATTTAACGTTTAAAGTTTATTTTATAATTCTCCCACCCCTTTTACAGGCCATGGAAACTTTATGGGGATTAGTGGCTTTGTTTAAAATATGTGGTATCTGAATAGATGAGATAGGCTATGGATAAAAGCAGGAATAAAATTGTAAATGCATAATTTGTATAAATGTATAAATTTGTATAAATGTATAATATGTGATATATTATAATAT
This sequence comes from Artemia sinica, assembly GCA_027921565.1. NCBI lineage: Eukaryota > Metazoa > Arthropoda > Branchiopoda > Anostraca > Artemiidae > Artemia > Artemia sinica. Next base: position 64,595,206 of record CM051260.1, on the reverse strand, counting down.
ATAATATTGTATAATATAATATAAAATGTATGTATAAATGTATAATAAAATATAACAAGCGGAATTACCTATAATCATAATGGCAATCCCAGTGTGCTGTGTGTGTCGTCAAGGATTATTATTTAGTTCAATATTTAGTATAAATGACTTTTAAGGTGATTAATTTAGTTGAATGTTTACTGGATAATAACCTCTAAGGGGGTAAAATATCTTTTGTTTCCTTTGTTCTGCTTAGTGCTGCTCGTGCCCTCTGTCTGCAAACCTAAAATTAAGAGCCTTATTTTTGTATTTAATATTTAAGCCTTAGATTTTATGTTCAAGTGTCTTAAAAACAAAAGGAAAAAATGGAAATATAATTTAACTTAATTGAAGAAAAATAGATATGTTCTCAAAATCTTAAACATTAATTACACAAAATTAGTAAAGTTATAAAACTTTTGTAAATAAGGATAACATATAAATGGCTGTTCTTGGTAAGTACAAGTTGAAAGGAAAAAGCGAAGAGAAAAGACTTCCCCCATTCTTCAAATTTACCATATTCATTAGTAAGAGTAGGCTACGTCTACATTCGCTGTTTTCTTTAAAACTGGGACGGAAAACTGGGAGACAGTTAGCAGTCTGTATGGCTAACGTAGACTGCTACTTGTCTCTTAGTTTTGTGTTCTCTGGTTTTCCGTCCAGTTTTCTGGTCATCAACTTTGTCCTTCTATATTTCAATCAGTGAGAAAACCTCTTCATTTGACTATTACTGATGCTATAGAAGCTTCTTTGTCTTTCTTGATAAACCCCATGACTTCCTTTTTCAAATTTATTGCTTGATAAAGCTCCCAGAAAACGGAACAACCTATTTTCGCCTGCTATTTTTGGGTGTGCCGTATCAAGAAACAGGAAACTGGAACTGCAGTAGCGGTATACACTGTCCATATTACCAGTTTTCCGTCTCAGTTTCCCAGACAATTTCGAATATAAATGCGACTTAACTGAATATGTATCCTTTCTCAGTTCGTCTTAGATCGACAAATCGGCGATAAAATACTGTACTCTACAGAAAATAATCAGAAAAAATTGATTTTTCTATAAATAGATAATGATTCTTCTATGTTTTAGAAATAAAGTTTATATCGAAGAAACTGAAAATAACAACAAATTTAACCCTCCTAGATTCTGAGAAATACATTTTGTCCTCCTCCCTGAAGTCTTTTTGTGACACCACCGTCTGTAATCCAGTTAATGGACAGTAAAAGCTATTCAACTAGTGCTGTTGATGAATAAAAAACAGAATAATTGGAGTTATGCGCTGCCTGCAAAGGATTCTCTATCAGTCAGGTGCAGCATATTCCCTGCCTTCTCCCTCCTTTGTTTAGTGACGCATCCAAAATGACGAAAAGCTATTTTCTATTTTTATTTTTATTCATTTTATTTTGATTTATTTTATTTTTTTTGTTTAAAATTCAGTCATTTCTTGCTGCCTAGTAACTCAAAATGAAGATCTTCGAAATTTTATTTTTAATTGGTTGGATTAGCCGGTCAGATTTTTGACGCCATATGGCAGGATGGGCCGATGGATTTCTAATGCTATCTGGATTTTTGAATACCAAATATTGCTTCATCATTCTCATTGTTTGATTATTTGACTAATGCAATGTTCGCTAACTAGATCTTTTAGATTGGCGACATATATATACTTTACTAATTGTAACCGAGAGTCAGTTTTTTTTTTTTTTTTTCTTTTTTTTTATACCAAAGTATGATTATTCAAATGTGTTGTTATTCAAATGGGTTTTCGCCATTATTTCAGTAATCTAATTTTTTATCAAAATGTTCTATTCATTCCTTCTTTATTTTGATATTGAAAAATGTTTTTTTTTTTTTTTTTTTTTTTTTTTTTTTTATCTCAATGGACCACGTAGGATTTTTAGATGTGAAACAGTGTTTAAGCCTTGTTTGACTGTTAAACTGGTTTGGTGTTTACCAACTAAGCCTCTTAGTTTGGCGATTTTTCTTTAAATAATTCCTAACGATCTTTGTTATGAAGATCGTACTCTGTGCATTTTCGTCTATAAACACCTTATATGCCCCCAGGGCATAAATTACAACCCTTACCCTAAGGTCTGTTAGGGTGGTTGTCATCCTCTAAGACCGAATTTCCAGAACTTTCAACCACGTTAAACAACATGGCTATCTCAAAATTTTGATTGGATGTGTTTGTGGAAATGGTGGGCGTGAGAGGGGTGTTAGTCGCCTTCCAATCACTTCCGACTATTAAAAGGGGCACAAGCCACTCCAATTTCCAATTGAATGAGCGCTTTTCGAAGTTTCTACGACAACTTTTTCGATACGAAGTGCCCTGCTCTAAAGGAAAAAA
>CM051260.1:64577841-64587841 GCA_027921565.1 Artemia sinica | reverse complement strand
AGTCTTCGATCCTTTGAGTATCCCTCGACTGTGTCTCTCTGGGAAAGCGCCGCCGAGAAACACAACTGTTGAGTTGACACATATTGATGTACCGGCCAATATGAATCAGTGGCCATCATTTCATAATGGTGTAGCAGCTGGTTTAACCTTGAGGAGAAACACAAAAGGAGTGACTGATAGCTGGATTGGGTTCAATAGACCAAAGGTGAAATAGTAATTTACTATTAGGCTTGTTTGTTAGCCCAATACATTTTGTGGGGTTACCTTTGTTTTTAGTTGTAGGCAACGTTCTGAGATTTACATACTTTAAAGAATGCTCTTCATAGAACTGCCATTGGCTCAGAGATTTATAATGGGCTCAATAAGACAGAAGGTTTGTTTTCGTAGCCATAGGTAACACAAGTGTGCTTTTTATAGCGCAAATGGCCAGGGCGTACATAAAAACTGGTATTCTGGTTGATTTTGCCCTCAAGAGAAACTGTGCAAAGGAAAATAGATGTAATTGGAGGACAAAAATAGCACCAAATGCTTCTTGGATTATTCTTTATGATATATTATTGTACCTTTATGGCATCATTTTATACGTTTATGGTATAAGATGTATAATATTAGAAGGTATAATATTATACCTTTATGGTATTATACATTTATGGTGTAACAGTAGCAGCAGCACTGGTTTTTCTCAATGTTGAATACTTGTCAGACAATGATACCCGTGGGAAAAAAAAATTATGACAAAATTCATGGCACTGGGCCACTATAAACTTATGTACTTATGTACTAATAGTCATGTACTCTTATGTACTATATGTGCTCTTATGTACTATAATAGATCTTCTGTACTAATAGTCAACGATTTACTTAGAATTTATCCCTAGAGTTGTGTCTATTGAACTTCCTTTTAAAGGGATCAACAGGAGGGGTTTCAGTTATTTTTTTTTATTTAATTTAATGTCAATTATTTACGAAAACCTTAATATAAACTCACCCCTTCAAAATGCCACAGTATGATTAGGAGGAAAGATAGTCAGACAAATCCACAAAAGAAAGAATAATAATAGTAACTAACATTAACCTCGGAAGGGGTTTAAAAAACAAAACATAACTGCAACATAATGTACACTGCTACTACTGAGTCAACACTCAACTCCTTCCTTAATACACATCAATCAAATAAAACACTAATTTTAAGGATTTAACACCATTTTACTGTATCAATTATGTATTCTATTAAATCAATCCTTAAGATCATATTTAGAAAACAATCCATTCTTCAAGAGCCTTTTAAATTCGTTTAAACCACTACTTTTCATATCCTCGTTTAACGAATTCCATAACCTAGCCCCTCTAAAAACAAGCGAAAACACCGACTTAGATGTAACCAAATTATAAATTATTAATTAATTATTTAACAAAATTTAATTATTTGCGTCTTATGAATTATATTTCTGTCTCTTCTATGATAAAAGTTGACTCACGTTCGTTAGTGGAATCGATATTGTCCTGAATTTACCTAAAAACTTTCTGGAAAGGAGTACTCAGAATACTTATTTTAAGTATATCTGGTTCTTGTCCATGTTCTTATCCTTTTCCTAATTATACCTTATACTTATACCTAGCTTATGATTTTGGGGATTTTGAGTGTTTTTTTGTGCGTAGTTCTTCTTTTTTATCTCTTTTTCGCCCCTGCTTCATCTTGGCTATGGAACCTTGCGGGAAAGGCTACGCTGAAGTGTTGCTGTTATGGTTTATTGTTGAATAAGCTCTTAACTCTTATAAGTATATATTGTTTTTAAGAGTTTTAATTCTTGCCTGAGAGACCATTTGAAATGATGTAATTTAATGTTGGATAAACTCTGAGCTCTTACAAGTATATATTATTTTTAAGAATTTTAAGCCTTGCGGGAGAGACTATGCTGAAGTGTTTTTGCTATAATTTATTTTTGAATAAACTAAACTCTTTATAAGTATACATTATTTTCAAGAATCTTATATTAAATGTGATCTTGGCGATTTTTTAAGTGGGATGTTGTTTTTTTTATTGTTTTGTTTTTGGTATATTGCTCTTTTTTTGTTTCTCTCTTGCTTCTTCCTGGCCATGGAGCGCTATGGAGGGAGACTATGTTGAAGTGTTTTTCTTGGTAAGTTTATTGTTGAATAGACTCTGAATTCTTATAAGTATATATATATTTTTTAAGAATCTTATTTTGAGTATATATAAGTATCTAGAATCTTAAATAGTTAGTCGGGACAGCTTAGCAAGGAGTTCTTGTATTTTTTTTTTTTTTTTTTTTTTTTTTTTTTTTTTTTTTTTTTTTTTTTTTTTTTTATTTTTTTTTTTTTATAGCAGAGGACTCCACAATATCTACCAGATGTTTAAATATGTTGCATGTCTTGCAAGTTTAGTTCGTTTTGATGTGTTTTTTTTTTGTTTTTTTTTTGTTGTCTTTGCCCATGCATCATGGGCATATTAAAAACATAAAATTAAATTTTCTAACCGAACACTTGACAATTTTAACGACTAAAGGTGAAAATTTGAAACAATTATGAGACATTTCATAACTATACGAGAGTTTCTTTCTATGCATTGCAACAGGAAAAAGTCATATACATATATATACAATGTCATATATATATATATACTTAAATATTTTTTTGTCTTAATAAGGCCGGATGAAATCTGTTCACAACTATGCTAATTGTATTGGTTTATTTTATAATGTTTAATATTATATTATAATGTATATGATATTTGTTTTCAAGGCCTCGTTGGATTCATTTGGTGAGCCAACACCTGAACATGCTGGTTTCCTGTTTGCACTGGGAATATTAGGTCACCTTCCGAATTTGTCCAAAATCAATATTCATTCATATCTAGTTCGAAATAACGACATGATTGGAGTTGGTGTTATTTTGGGAATGGGACTTTCAAAAAAAGGTAAGAAGCAGTGAATTGGTAAGTAAGAATCCCTAATAAGTGAATCAGTAAGAATCACCTTCCCAGTTCGTCAAAATATGTATTTATTCATATCTAGCTCGCAATAATCTGGTAAACAAATTATCTCCTATATTTAGAAAATAAATTAAATTCAGTCTTTATTTTTATTTTTTACTGTAAAAAAATTAAACTTTACCATCCACTTTTAAAACAAATAAAAAATGATCAAAAAAGAAGAAAACGAACGTGAAAGACTATTAATGTAATGCGCGTAAGTACACATAGGATTGACCTTTAGGCCTGGACGATGTTAGAATTGGAAAAATGGAAGCTAATGCTTTTTATGGTTGCAGCGGTAGCTACAAGTAGGAATGGCAGGAGCGGTAGCTATGAACTTGGGTTCAATATCATCATAAAATAAGACTTCAGGTTTTTCAATGCAAGGTGAAGTGTGCTTTGACCCCTGATTCCCCACCACTTCGACTGCAGTTGTCCTTGGTGTGACGGTCAGTAACGATTGTTCATTTAGCTCACAAGTTACGAACCTTGTAAGAAAGGGCAACTACGTGCTGTGATCCTTAACCACATTGCGTCGATTCGGGATTCCTATAAAGCAACTATTGCTTGCCTACATGTGTTATGTACGACCTTTGCTTGAATCCGCATTCCCAGTTTGGGGACCACAAGCTCATAACATCCACTACCTCAATGACGAAATTGAAAAAGTGCAAAAAAAGAGCCTTAAAAATCATCCTAGCAACCAAGTATGTCACTTACGAGTCGACCCTCGCAGCTTTACGAACCCTAACCCTTAGAACGCAGGTACCATCTGATGTGTAAGTTGGGATACTGCGTGCTTTTGAGTAATAAACACCGTTCTCTACTACCCCTCACCGCTGCAGGCAACCGAAAGCGCACGCTACAAGAACAAGCTTCAACCAGTGCACTGCAGAACGTGTGCCTTGTGCCTTGTTTGTGGCGGGTGTGCCTTGTTTGCCTCTTTTTGAATTCTTGATCAGCATGCCTGCCAAGAGTCTAGGCAGGCATGCCTTTCCAAAAAACTGACCTGACAAGTATGTGTCCAATAAGAGAGTCATGCATACTCCTGCCATTTACCCGTGCCCCAGCCATTTAAACATTTGCCTCTCAATTACTTTGGACTATCTGTCTTGACTTTTCTCTGTCCTACAGTTACCCAGTTATGAATTGAAGTTATCAAGTATTTTACAATAGGTTGTATAGGTTGTGTCAAGACTGGGCTGGGTAACTGTAGGACAGAGAAAAGTCAAGACAGATAGTCCATAGTAATTGAGAGGCAAATGTTTAAATGGCTGGGGCACGGGTAAATGGAAGGAGTATGCATGACTCTCTTATTGGACACATACTTGTCAGGTCAGTTTTTGGAAAGGCATGCCTGCCTAGAGTCTAACGTAGTGCACTACGTTTTAGTAATTCATCCGTTCCTTTTTTTACTAGTATGATAAATCGTACTTAGTGCTTAGTATGTTGTAAAGGTAGCGTAAATTAGTTGCGTCACTATCACTATAGTTGCGTCACTATCCTTAACTACGATATCCGTTTTTATTAAATGATTCTTTTCTTGATTCATTTGCTTTGCAGTGTCAAATACTACATTTTGAAGATTGGGGGAAAAGTATAATCTCTACTTTAGCACATAAGCAAGAAAATTCTGTTAATTCAGCTTTTAAGATTGATACTAATACTGCGTTGAGATAGGGAAAGATGCATCGAGATAGGAGAGTTACTGGTCTTACGGGTGCTAAGAGAAAGCGTTAGCTGGAGTTCAATTTTGTCATACACGTAGACTTAAATTTTCTCAAGAATTTTATTTTTTATCGCAATAAAAGCTTACCCTGCATTCCATCATTATATATTTTGCAGTTTGGAATACGAGAAATTCATTTTCTATGCTCGGAAACGCGTGCAAAAAAAAAAAAAAAAAAAAAAAAAAAAAAAAATAAAAAAAAAAAAAAAAAAAAAAAAAAAAGGATGAGTGAGTTGACTTCCACAGATTTTTAGGAATATTTACCATCACCACCCAGAATGGGCTGATCTTTGATTATCTCTTATAATATCTGTGTTGTAGAAATGAAAACTCATGTGGAAGTTGGTCCTAGGCATAGAAACACTTACTTATGATTTGCCATAAGTTCAATGTTCCTTTTTCAAAGACTGGTTTTCTTTCAATTTAGCGATTAATCGCAATATAAAAATTTGATCTGTTTCAGAAAAAAAGGGGAATTGACTAATAGTCTAAATTGTTCTTAAAATCAAATTTGACAAAAAAAAAAATCATGCTGCAATGTACCTAAATATTCTATACCCTAGGATACGTACACAAAAAGAAAAACAGAAAAAAAAAAAAAAATCAGAACTTGATTACGTAAGATGAATACTTTTAGGTAGTATGGATAGTTCAGTTCTGCGGATGTTGGCTGTATGCATAGAAGCTCTCACCCCCGAAACTGCTATTGAACTAAATGTCCCTCCATCAATGACTGTGGCAGCGTTTGTGAGTCTTGGTTGGCTCTATGTTGGCTCTGGCGATCGTTCAATGAGTGAAATTCTGTTGGATGAAATAGGTATGAGGATCACTTGTGTTTCTGGAAAACTCTTCAACTATATGTAGAAAGAGAAAATATGTAGAATATGTAGAAAATATGTAATACTATATGTAGAAAGAGAAAAAACTCTTCAACTATATGTAGAATATATGTAGAAAGAGAAAATATGTAGAATATGTAGAAAATATGTCGAAAATATGTAATACTATATGTAGAAAGAGAAAAAACTCTTCAACTATATGTAGAATATATGTAGAAAGAGAAAATATGTAGAATATGTAGAGAATATGTCGAAAATATGTAATACTATGTGTAGAAAGAGAAAAAACTCTTCAACTATATGTAGAATATATGTAGAAAGAGAAAATATGTAGAATATGTAGAGAATATGTAGAAAATACGTAATACTATATTTAGAAAGGGAAAAAAAAACTCTTCAGCTATATGTAGAACTTGACAGATAATTACTTTTAATTAGAAAATTCTTTTTAAAAACTTCTAGAAAATAACTCTAATTTGGTAAATATATATCAGAATTTTGGCGACTAGAGAAGTTTTAGCGTATTAAACTAGCGAATCTTCTGGTATTGCAAAAATAGCTTTGCTGAATAAAAATTCCCATTAGTAAGAATTTCGTTTGGCAGAAGTTGAAACGTTAAAGAATTCATTAGGATAAAGCCATTTTATTTCACAGTCATTAAACGGATAGAAAGTTTTGTTTTCGTTGGAAATTATTTGTTTGGAAATTGCTGGGCCTCGCTTGCGTTATATATGTTTTTCTTCTTATCGATATCTATATTTAAAAACTATATATATTTATATTTATTTATCTATATTTTAAAATATCTATGTTTAAAGCTTGAAATACTAAAAACTCTCTGAAGAAAACTACTAAAAACTACTTGTGTTGGAAAAAAGTTTGAATGACCATTTTGCTTTTAAAGGAACTGTCCATGTATGCAGAACCGTCTAAGAAGAAATAACAAGATTTGTAGATGGCGATTCTTAAGTTTTCTATTAATGTTTGTGTTTTTTGGCTTTTTTTCGTCTCAGGCTTTATAAGTTTATTAAACTGAAAATTTTAAATAGTCGTGTAGAGTTAATATGTGGCTTTTCTCATTTTTTGGTTTGGGATTCGATTTTATCTTTACAGAAATGAGACGGATTTCAGTAAATGACAAAAGAATCAATCGCCAAAATCATTTAGTGTAAGAAAAGACGAGAGTGAGCCTATAAATCCTTGCGTAGTTCCCCTTCTTTAAATTTTGTGTATCTCAATGATTTATCAATTGATCAATCAAATTATTAATATTAAAAGAAAAACAATTACAAAAACGTAAAGTAACTGCAAAGCCCAAGAAGCTTTGCTTGTAATGGGCCAACAAATCAAAAATATAACACTTTTATAAAGTATATACAATAAAAAAGTACATACAATAAAAATACAAGCACATACAATAAAAAAAAAATACTAGAACAAGACAAGGACATTTATCAGATAGGAGATTTAGAAGAAAATTTAACGTATAACTGAAAAGATAAGATACAATATTACATGTTATTATTCCCCCAAAGGCTCATTGGCCTGTACAAAGGGGGAAGACATTTAAATTAAGAAAAGAATTTAAATTAAGAGAAGAGATAAAAAAAAAATAGAATAAAATCCAAAAACATTTTAAAATCTGAAACGGATATTAAATGAAGAGAAGAGAGACATATAAATTAGGATAGAATAAAAAAAAATAAAAAAAAAATTACTAAACAGGAAACACCTGACGGGAAACTGCCTTTGCAGAGTCGCAAGATTGTGCGTCAAGAGTGAGTTTTGGCTATGTTAAAACATTTTAAACTTGAGAAAAAAGGTCCTTATTAGCCAGTCATTATTATTAGCCAGGTCTTATTAGCCAAATTTACCTGTATTCTGTTATAAAATGACTTGAACTCAGACTTGACGTCTTATAGAGTTAATTTAAAGTAGCTGTTAAAATCTCTTTTAAACTCTATTCTCTATGCGTTTCGCCAGTCGCGGTTTCATAAACCCGTGTGAATATTTCTGCGTCAGAGTCAGTCATGTTGCGTCAGAAGATAAATATATCAGTGTGAAACCGAGGCTACGCGCTCTACTTCTATGCTCAAATTAATTTCTAGATTAAATCATTTTTTAATTGTTTTTAATCAAAATTTGGTTTTTAAATATGAGTTGAGTAGTCCTAGCTATGAACAAAATATGTCACTTTGTTTCGGAAACAAAATTTCTTTCGGAAAATATATCTACCTATTTTTACAGACAACTCTGTACTGCTCAACCAAAGAAATTGCTAGTAGTTTGATTCTGGTCTGGTGTATCGATAGTCTTAAATGAGCTTAATTGCCGGATCAGCTCCGATTTTGGGATGATAAACGATAGAATAGGGTACTAAGCTCCATGAATGGCCGTAATTTTTTGAGAAAAGAAGGAATATTGCCCGACAAAAATATTACGAAATTTCAAAATTATCTACTATGCATCACATAGCAGTTAAATCAGCTAATAAAAAAATGAACAAAGGAAATATATTTTCCTTTTCTCTTTTTAATCCACGTTATTCCTGACCTTCTCGAAGTAACCGTGAACCGAGCTTTATATCACGTTGTGTGGTTCTGCAGATCTTCTAAGCATAGATTTTTTAAGCCTATTAGAAATAAAAATAAAAAAAATTATTTGCAGTTAAATCAGCTAATAAAAGAATGAACAAAAGAAATATATTTTCCTTTTCTATTTTAAAAGGAAATATATTTTAATATTTTTAAAGGGAAATATATTTTATATTTCCTTTTAAAAATATATTTTTAAAAGGAAAACTTTTTTTTTTTAAGACGCTTAGAAATAAAAATATATAAAAAAAAATTATTATCAGTTAAATCAGAAAATTAACATAGGAAGTATATTTTCCTTTTCTCTTTTTAATCCACGTTATTCCTGACCACCTTGAAGTAACCGTGAACCGAGCTTTATATCACTTTGTGTGGTTCTGCAGATCTTCTAAGCATAGATTTTTTAAGCCTATTAGAAATAAAAAAAAAAAAAAATATATTTGCAGTTAAATCAGCTAATAAAAGAATGAACAAAAGAAACATATTTTCCTTTTCTATTTTAAAAGGAAATATATTTTAATATTTTTAAAGGGAAATATATTTTATATTTCCTTTTAAAAATATATTTTTAAAAGGAATTTTTTTTTTTTTAAGACGCTTAGAAATAAAAATATAATTTTTTTTATTATCAGTTAAATCAGCTAATAAAAAAATGAACATAGGAAACATATTTTCCTTTTCTCTTTTTAATCCACATTATTCCTGACCTCCTCGAATTAACCGTGAACCGAGCTTTATATTACTTTGTGTGGTTTTGCAGATCTTCTAAGCATAGATTTTTTAAGCCTATTAGAAATAAAAATAAAATAAATTATTTGCAGTTAAATCAGCTAATAAAAGAATGAACAAAAGAAATATATTTTCCTTTTCTATTTTAAAAGGAAATATATTTTATATTTCCTTTTAAAAATATATTTTTAAAAGGAATTTTTTTTAAGACGCTTAGAAATAAAAATAAAAAGAAAAGAAATTTTTATTATCAGTTAAATCAGCTAATACAAAAATGAACATAGGAAATATATTTTCCTTTTCTCTTTTTAATCCACGTTATTCCTGACCTCCTCGAAGTAACCGTGAACCGAGCTTTATATCACTTTGTGTGGTTCTGCAGATCTTCTAAGCATAGATTTTTTAAGCCTATTAGAAATAAAAATAAAAAAAAAATATTTGCAGTTAAATCAGCTAATAAAAGAATGAACAAAAGAAATATATTTTCCTTTTCTATTTTAAAAGGAAATATATTTTAATATTTTTAAAAGGAAATATATTTTATATTTCCTTTTAAAAATAAATTTTTAAAAGGAAATTTTTTTTAAGGCACTTAGAAATAAAAATAAAAAAATAAAAATTTTTTATTATAAGTTAAATCAGCTAATAAAAAAATGAACATAGGAAATATATTTTCCTTTTCTCTTTTTAATCCACGTTATTCCTGACCTCCTCGAAGTAACCGTGAACCGAGCTTTATAACATTTTGTGTGGTTCTGTAGATCTTCTAAGCGTAGATTTTTTAAGTCTATTAGAAAAAACATGATAGATGCGTATCGGACTATTTATTATTATTTTTTAATTTTATCCTTTCTTGCTGTGTGTACTTGATGTTATTTTGATGTTTAGTATTAAAAAGGTAGCCTAATTTGGGTTTCGTTCTCTCTTTTTTAGAGTAGAATAGAACCACCCAGAAGGGGCTGATCTATGATTATCTCTTATAATATATGTGTTGTAGAAACGAAAACTCATGTGGAAGTAGGCCCTAGGCATAGAAACACTTACTTATGATGGCCATTAAGTTCGATGTTCCTTTTTCAAAGACTGGTTTTCTTTCAATTTAGCGATTAATCGC